>JARTUT010001349.1:0-220417 GCA_030674115.1 Micraspis discolor
CGGCCGGACAGACTCAACTTTCGCCACGAATTCTTCATCAGGAGTCGAACCCAATCGATTGAGACCATTGTCGGCTCGATATTCCAAAATTACAGACATTCAGGCAAAATGATAGGCACTCTGTTCGGGTGAACAAGAGCGCCAAAAAAGAGGAAAGTACACTAAAGATCTCAGGGTCGCAAAAGAGAGAAAATAACGAACGCACTCTCAGGATGCCAAACGAGCCCGATCACACAAGCGGGAGGTAGTGGCTGGTAGAAAGAATATAGAGCAATTATTTAATAATATAATGAGCCCAAATGAAATACACAAGGTCCCTCAAACGAGGATATATCTTACAGAAGGTAGATCACTAACTAGTTCTTACTTCACAACCCGAATATTCGATATAATGCTTTATCTCTTACTAAACAAACAGTAATATCACCCCAAGGTATATACTTAGAGCCTCGATGGTAATCGTTTCAAATAGCTCTTTACTTACATCTAAGCGACCTTCTCGATAGGTCGGGTTTTATGTACTAAACAGTATTCACTGAATTGGGCCTCTTTGATACTAATCAATCTTAACTAAATTCTACAGACTAACCTTCTATAACAGTCTAGGTCGTGGCTTGACTGAAGTACAAAAGGATATATTTTCTACCCATAATTATTCTCACAATCTCGTAGATGGAAACTGGGCTCAAATATATTCCTGGGCCAACGTAGTACAATTTCTCACAGTAATGCGCCCTGGGTAGACGATAGGTGTGGTATCTTAGATGGCGAAATCTGGTGGAGGTCCCCAAAGACAGCTCCCACGGCAGTTCGACGGTAATTCAAAGACAGCCTAGACAAACAGCTCGAAGACTTCAAAGACAGTTCAGAATCTGCGGTACCTCGCAACGGTACAATAATAATTCCCAATTCGAAGCAGAATGATGCTAAAATACGAACAAAAATCTAAAATACCTCGTGACAAACATAGGTTAACTCACCAATCCCACGTCGGTTTTCCAAACAAATACGCCACCAACGAACAAACCAAACCAACATGATAAGATTTCTCTCAGGGCTTCAGTTAAAATCCTGTTCAGATCCGCAAAATTGCGATTAATTACTCCAGGACATTTCAACCAAATATGCGGGAAGAACGATGTACTTGACAACCTACGTCACATGAGGACCACCGACAACGGCGTCCATCGAAACGTACGAGATAAGCTGGCAAACTACTGCGACTAACGCCACCAGTTCGGTTTGCAGGTACTAACTGGAGCGGGAATTTTGAAACCTTGACAACGTTATCCATGCAAGTTCAACCAGCTCGAAATCCCCTCTGATCCTCAGCATTTTCACAACAATCTTCCTTTCGTCTCTTAATTACCTTTCCATATAATCTGCTTATAGATGTGGTGACACTAAGCCCTCGGTAGTTCGTGCACTCATTTCTGTCGCCCTTATTTTTGTAAATAATGTTTATGTATACTGTCTAGGTATATGCTAACAACTGAATGAATTTATCAGGGCCGTATTTAATCAATTCTGGGGGTACTCTTAACATTCTGATACGATGTTAAAAGAAGACCTTAATAACCGATAGATACATTTTCCTGATTATCTTGCCAGATACATTCAATTGTTTCAAGTGATTTTATTTTGAAGTATTTTCACGGTGTCCCTGTGGTTGATTCGACACATGATACAAATAGGGTAGTTCAGGATATCATATCCAGAGTATTCTAGGATAAAGAAGTCATCAATACCGTGCGTGTCGGCAGGAAAAGGATCGGAGAACTGATGTCTATTAAGGTTGTCTTGAGAGATTCCGAGGATGCACTCAGGATCTTGCGGAACAAGAATTAGTTTGGGCATATCAAGGTGAGGGCTGATCTCACAATGAAGCAAAGAGCTTATATGTCACAGCTACATCAAGAGCTGGATAACAGATAATCAAATGGTGAAGAAAATATAACAATCCGTTATATTCAAGGTGCACCAAAAATTGTTTTCCTCTCAAAAAATCGTCGACCTCCTGCAAAAGAGCGAATGGAGCATTAGCGTACGATCACCTGACTGTTTATTATCTGAATGTAAGAGGTTTGCGCACCAAGTTCTCCAATTTTATGAAAAATGTGTCTCCACATATGATATCATCCTGATAACTGAAACGTGGTTGGATGGCTCGGTTGTTGATTTGGAGCTTCAGCTGAGGGACTTTAATATTTTCAGGAATTATCGTTCTTCTTTAACCAGCGATAAGTTGAGGGGTGGTGGCTGTCTGATTGCCGTGCGAAAAAGTTTATCTGTCCAGTGCGTGACTCGGGTTCAAGTGTCCGTAGAAGATCTGTCGGTGGTTGTGACGATCGAATGCCAGAAGTTCTTGTTTGTGACAGCTCATATGCCTCCTCAGATGCCCGTGTCTTACTATGAAAATAACTGCGAGAACGTCGAAGCTGCGGTTGAACAGTTTAAACCGGACGGAGAAATCATTATTGGTGACTATAATTTGCCTTACAGTGTGTGGTCCAACCACCAATCCAGTTTGTCTGTTAGTCGGGGTTGTGTCAGCGTTCTCGGGTTTTGCCTGAGTCATTCAGTTTTTTTAATATTTACTAGAACAATTCTGTATTAAATGTCGGGGGTTGAATGTTAGATTTAGTATTTTCAAGCTATAAATCACTGAGGGGCGATGCTGCGGTTGATCTCCTGTCGGGGCTGGACTTTCATCATCCAGCGCTGTTCATTGATGTTCCTACTAGTCCAAACCTCGGGCAAATTCAAGAAATCATTACTTTTAATTTTAAGACCGCAGATTATGAAGGTCTGAATGAGCGTTTGTCGGGCATAGATTGGACTGCAGAGCTTAGGGCGGCTGGCCAAAGCATCGACTCTCAGGTTGATGTTTTCTACACGGTATTACATGATGCCATTGAAAGATTTGTTCCAAAAATTGCAATCAGACACTCAAATTTCCCGAGATGGTTTTCGAGAGAATTGAAAGATCTTGTTTTCAAAAAGAAGTTAAAAATTATAAAAATAAAAAAATAATATAAAAGTTTTCTAATATTGGGAGTACAAATTAAATCGGTCCGTCTTCAATAGATGGCTCTGGCTGATTTGTTCACTGAATAATGATAGATGTTTTTGGCATTGTTAGAAAGGTTTGACCTTTGTCAACCATATTCAGTCAACGAAGCTTCGAGTTTTATACACCAACATTGGTTTTCTGAGCATACAATATGTCGAGTTTTGTGCTAAATAAACAACATTCGCTTTTTGTTTTGATTTTCTTTTTAATTGGAAGAAAAGTGCCGCTGAAGCGCATCGATCACTTGTGGAAGTTTATGGTGAATCTGCGCCATCTGATAAATCAAGTAGAGAGTGGTTTCGACGCTTCGAAAATGGAGATTTTAGTGTCGAAGACAAGGAGCGCCGGGCCAGCCGAAAAAGTTCGAAGACGCCGAATTGGAGGAATTTCTCAATCAAGATCCGTGCCAAACGCAACAAGAGCTTGCAGGATCGTTGGGAGTCACTCAACAAGCCATTTCCGTGCGCTTAAAGAACATGAGAATGGTTCAAAAGCAAGGAAATTGGGTCCCATACGAGTTGAAACCGCGCGACGTTGAAAAGCGATTTTTCATCAGTGGACTGCTGCTCTAACGGCAGCAAAATAATTACTTGAAAACGTTGAAATGGGAGGTCCTACCCCACCCGCCATATTCGCCAGACATTGCTCCTTCTGATTATTGGTTGTTCCGACGGATGCATCACGATTTGGCTAGACACCGCTTCACTTCTTTCCAAGAAATTCAAGAATGGCTCGATTCATGGTTTGCGTCCAGAGAGGACTCATTTTTCAGAGATGGAAACCGAAAATTGCCAGAAAGGTGGACAAAAGTTGTGGGTACCGATGGACAATACTTTGAATAACATGTTTTTTCATTTTGATAATAAATAAAATGTTTTTTTTACCGAAAAAAAACGGACCGAATTAATTTGTACTCCCAATACATGGGAGGATTATCTGCAATTTTGTAGCCTCAGGTCTCAGTGTAAAAAGTTAACTAATGTATGTTATAACAGTTTTATCAGGGAAACCGAAGAATCTATTAAAAGTGATCCTAAAAAATTCTGGAATTTTGTGAATTCTAGGAAGAAGGATAATGGTCTACCCAGTGTTATGTGGTACCAGGGTAGCGAATGTAGTACCGAGAGAGAGATAGCCGATGCTTCCGCGGGATTTTTTCAATCAGTTTATAAACCGGACAATGACAACATCTCCTATGACGCCTCTGATAGTCTGTTTCGTGATAGTGGTGACACCATTTCTTTATCGATGATTCATGTTGACCAGGTGTTGCACGGTATCGAATCTCTAGACATAAATAAGGGTCCTGGACCTGATAACTTTGCGGTTTCGTTTTTAAAAAAATGCAAAGAATTCATTGCTCTTCCACTTCAGATCCTATTCATTAAGTCCTTAAATGATGGTGTTTTCCCGAATACCTGGAAGACTGGGTTCATCAAGCCTATTTTTAATTCTGGTTCCAAAGAGGACGTTTCCAATTATAGTCCGATTACTGTGCTTAGCATAATCCCCAAATTGTTTGAATCTATCATTCATGAGCAAGTGAAATCGAGAATTCATGAAGGGATCATTCCTGAGCAGCATGGATTTTTCCGGGGTAGAGGCGTTGAAACGAATCTTCTGGTTTTCACTCAGTATGTTCTTGAAGCTTTAGAAGATCACAAGCAGGTTGATGTTATTTACACTGATCTTGCCAAGGCCTTTGACAGCGTGTCCCATAAAATTTTGGCTATAAAGCTTGGGATGTTTGGTCTCAATGATGAACTTTGTCGGGGGTTGATGTCTTATATTTCAGGCAGATACCAAACCTTTAAAATTGGTGGAACATTATCTTTTTCGATACCGGTAACATCGGGAGTTCCTCAGGGTAGTCATCTTGGTCCATTATTATTTTTGATTTTTATCAATGAGTTAAGTCATGTTATCCGATTTGTTAAATTCTTGCTGTTTGCGGATGATTCAAAACTTCTCTTCTCATTAGAATCGTTATTCGATGTTGACCGGTTGAGATCGGATTTACAGGCGGTTGAGGAGTGGTGTCTTGCCAATTGCCTGACTATCAACATCAATAAGTGTAAGTTCATGACGATTTCCCGTCTGGAGCACCCTATTACGATCGATTATTGTATTGTTGGTAAGCCTATAGATAGAGTATTTGTTTACAAAGACCTGGGTGTTTCATATGACAGCACGTTGTCTTTTAGGGCACATATTCGGGACGTCTCTGCGTCATCTCTCAGGACTCTGGGGTTCATAATAAGGAATACTAGGGACTTCAACATCGAGACTCTTCACCATCTTTACATCTCGTTGGTTAGACCAATGTTGGAGTTCTCCTCTGTAGTGTGGTCTCCATACTTATCGGTCGACGTTTCCTTCCTAGAGAGGGTCCAAAACAGATTTCTAAAGTATGGCGCTCTTAGAACGGGTACGTTTTCAGTTTATACTTTCTCCGCCAGTCGAATGCGGGAACGCCTTGGACTATCCTCCTTGAGGACGAGAAGATTTCATGCGGATGTGATATTCATTGCTAAGCTCTTTCAGGGTCTTCTGTACTCCCCAGACTTGTTGTCACAATTCAACATATATGTTCCATCTCGACCCATCCGAAGGTTTGATTTATTTCGACTCGCCCAATCAAGAACCAATTATTGTTTTCATTCGCCGGTTTCGAGATTAATGTGAAACGCTAATGTCGTCGACTCATTAGGAGTTGTTATATTTCATGTACCTATTTCGAAGTTGAGGAGAGAATTGAAGTGCCTGATAAGACTGTGATATTTAAGATTAATTTTTATTTGTGCTTTATATGTTTTTCTGTTTCATATTACACATATATATGTACTTGGTCTACCTCTACATCTACTCTTTTTCGTGTTATACTTCTTAGATTTCAGTTGTTTATAATTCTTTTCACTATACTGAAATAGCTGCAATATAATCCTTCTGGAACTTTCAGTTATCTTATTAATTCCGTTTAAGAGTTATTCTACTCACGGATGTCCGGACGGACAGAATCAATTTCATCCTAGAATTCTCTTCATCGGTCTATCAAAAATTATTGATGACATTTTTGGCCCAAAAATGTGCACATTTGCGTTCTGGTGAACAAATCGTCAAACAAAAATTTACGTAGAAATGTAATCTATTTTCAATGAGGAAAATAGTTCTGCCTGTCTCATCTGTAATTACGAAGTTAACTACTTCTCTGTTACTCTGGAAATAGATGTTATTCATCACCAGAATTTCTCCGTTCGTGTTCAATTGCAAGAATGTTGTAATTTATAGACGGACATACTCGTACTATTTCTAGTATGAAAACGGATGCCACGCGAATTTGGTCGTAAATTCTTTGTTCTCCCGGAGTCTTCGGTATCCATTGCGGTTGCCCTTCTCCGCCGCAAGCACTGCGGATCCATCGGCTTCGTGGAGGATCCAGCACGTAGTACAAATATGGGATGAATGTCATGAAACCAGGACAACGAAGAGGCCAATAAATGCCACTTGTGCGTTTGACCCTTCACAACTGATGTCCCACAAAGGCCCTAATGAATCGAGATATGAAGAGCGGTTAGCGAGCTTTCCCCTAAGTTGTTTAGTGTTCCAAGTACTGCGCCTATAACCTGTTGCTAATTTGGATCATATTTGTAGCGATCTGGAAAATAATATTGTGCGTGAAGAGGCATCGCTGCATTCCATAGAGAAACTCAAATACAAGTGAAAAAGAGCTAAGAGATTTTATTTTATCTGATATCTGACATGTGTGATCAGACTATTTACCAAAACATTTTCCGATTATCTGGCTCATCTGAATCAGTTATTAGAGGAAGCATTAAATTGGTTCATTGATGATCGTTTTGATCATCCACCTGATTCAAAGTTGATCTAATAAACTTGTAGATATTTGGAGAACAAACAAGTTGAGGAATTATGGGCAAAATGTACTTTTAACGCTTTGATGAGATTCGATGAATTATTCTCCGTAATAATTGTTCGTTGACCTTTTTGCGCCATTTCAGGAAAAATGAGGAAAAAATTGGTGTGATCCTAGTAGTTATCAACCAATCAGTTTATTGAGTGTTCCCTTCAAGATATAAGAAAGGTTAATTCTTTCAAACATTGAATCTTATATAGAAAATGCTCTACAAAAGTCCCAGGGAGGTTTAAGGAAACATAACAATTTTTCAGAGCAGGATCTCAGCCTCACAACTTTTATAGAATCAGGCTTCAATAGGTTGAAAGCAGAAGCAGCTTTCATTGATTTATCTTCTTTACTCTCTGAAGTATGGGAAAATAATAATATTATTACAAAATATTGAAAAATGGTTTTCCACTAGGATCAGTTCTAGCTTCTTCACATTTGAATTTATGTCTCAGTTATTTACCCACGACATCGCCTCAGAAATTTGTTTATGCAAATGACATTGCTATTGCTTACCACCGTTCGGATCTCCATACTCTGGAGAACAAACCGAATAGAGGTATCTTGTTTCCTTCTGAATAACCATGAGAAATATAGGAAATCAGCTGTAACGTTCAATGATTCTCCTATCGAAAATAAGTTCTATCCTAAATACTCAATTACAAGGCTCATTTTAATGATCTGAGCCTGAAACTGAAAACAAGGAATAACATTCTTCAGAAATTAGCTGAATCGTCTTGGGGTGCTGATGCTTCCACTCTACAGACAACATCTCTAGTTTTAGTCTTTTAAGCAGCTGAGTATTGTTGCTCTGTTCGGTTAAATAGTACCCATACAAAAAAATTGGTGCACAATTGAATACATCTTGAAAGTTTTGTCTAACATTATTCCTCCCTTACGGCTCTGAATTCTTGCAGCAAATAATTTTCCTATTATTTCATATATTCCACAAAAAAGAATTCCCAGATTGAAGTCACGTAAACCATTATGGTATAATACTCTTTCAATATTAACATTAGCGATAAAAAATAAAGGAAGATTGAGTGGAACTCTCATGAATTGTTCAGTAAGGATCTCATTTCTGATCCTTCTGAAAACATTCCCGGTTTTGATCTTCCAAGAAAAATTTGGATAGTTCTTAATCTTAATTGTTTGAGAACGGGTCATGGTCGTATCAATAGCATGCTATTCAAATGGAACTCAGTTCGAAGCGTAAATTCTGAATGCGAATATGCAGAAGAAACAATACCTCGTCTCATCAATAATAGTCTCATATACAGGGTGTAACTAAATAAGTGTAAAATATTTAAGGAGGTCATTCCTCATCGAAAAAAGATAGGATCTTTCATATAAAGAAACTTCATTGGAGCATCCCTTGTTAAGATACAGCCCCTCAAAGGGAGTATATAAAATTTGTATAAAAATTTTTTTCACAAGCACCAAAAGAGTTACAATATTGAAATTTACCTAATTAGTTTTATTTTTTAGAATTTAGTCGTTTAGTGCAGGTACTAACTACAGAATAATAATAAATCCAGTTCGCATCTATGACGATGTACCTATCTCTGTAGTTGTTCGTAAAATAATTTTTTGCTGCAAACTAGTTTATGTTGGGCAAAAAAACTCATGAGACATTTTTTGTTTAGATTAAAACAGGCTATCGGAAATAAATTTTTAAATGGTAAACAAATAATAGGACAATAAGTTACATTGGAAATAAATTTTAGGGGTTGCGTTTCCCACCCTTACAACCATGGGGTAAACCAAATAAATAACTGGATAAGTGTTTTTTTGCTATCTAGTAGGAAACGTTAGGTTAATTTCAATATTTTAACTTTTGAGGTGCTTGTGAAAAAAATTGTTATACAAATTTTATGCAATCCCTTTGAGGGGATATATCTTAACAAGGAATGCTCCAATGAAGTTTCTTTATAGGAAAGATTCTATCTTTTTTTTGATGAGGAATCACCTTCTTAAATATTTTACACTTATTTAGTTACACCCTGTATATATATTTCAAGATGATTTTAGGGCTATTCATGATGTTTCCAATTCTTTCTTGGAATGGGTTATAATTTCCAAACAAATTTGATATAATTTATATTATATAGTATATTAATATATAATAATACTAGACTCACAAGACTTCAGGAAGCTACTAAGAGATCCAACCACCACAATACAGAATAAATGCAATAAATACATATCAAAAATATGCGAAAGTGGATGCATAACACAACAACAAGCTAAAGAATTGAAGACTTACAACTCAGTATGCCCAAGAATATATGGAAACCCTAAAGTTCACAAACCAGGAAACCCACTTAGACCTATTATATCTAATAGCCCCATGACAAAACTATCTAAATTCATGGCAGATATTCTAAAATCAACTTACAACACCAACAATGATTATTATATCAAAGATTCATTCGAGTTTGCACATCAAATAAATAATTTTCAAATACCAAATAACCATAAACTGATATCATTTGATGTAGTGAATCTTTTTGGAAACTTGAAAAAAACTAAGGTTATGAGCGTTCTGGAAAGAAAATGGGATACATTGAAAGAACACACGCAGATACAAAAGGAGCTGTTCATGGAAATTATCTTGTTTTTATTGGAAAACAATTACTGTGTATTTCGTGAAAAATTCTATAAACAAGTATCTGGATGTGCTATGGGGTCAAAACTGAGTCCAATTCTGTCTTTATACGTGATGGATGATTTGTTGGACAACTGTTTGTAACAACTGAAATTTAAAGTACCATTTTTAAAAAAATTTGTGGATGACGTAGTTACAGCGTTGCCTGAGGATGAGATCCAAAATACACTAAAATGCTTCAACTCCTATTGTGAAGACTTACAGTTTACAATAGAGATGGAAAATAAAAACCAAACGGTACCATTCCTGGATACAATGGTTCATCGACAAAACAATATGATTTCATTAAGTTGGTATAGAAAAAATACAGCTTCCAACAAATTCATCAATTTCCACTCAAACCATAAGATCAATATTAAGATCAACTTTATAAAAGGAATGAAAGAAAGAATCACAAAAATATGTCATGAATCATACAGGCAAGATGATTTTAAAAAATTGTTGGAGATATTACTTCAGAATTCCTACCCAAGAACTATGTTAAACAAACTCTTATATTCCTCTGACATAAGACCAATACAAGAAAGAGATAACCAACTTCAAAGAAATAATGATCCAGGCGAAAGGGAAAAAAAACTCTACGCATCTTTCCCTAATGTCCGCAAACTGTCAAGTAAATTAAAGTTTATATTCAAAAACGAGAAGGTACTACTAACAACATATAATCAAAAAACAGTAAGATCACTATATAGCCAACTGAAAGATCCAATACCAACAGTATTAAAAAGTAATGTAATATACCATCTTAGCTGCCTAGACTGCAGAGATATATATATTGGACAAACCTCCCAATGGGTAAAAAGCAGAATTGCTCTCCATAAATCTGACATAGTCCAAAACAAGAATAGATGCGCACCAGCAACGCATGCGCATGACTTAGGTCATCAGGTTGATTTTGAAAATGTAAAAATATTAAAAACCGAAAATAACTCACAATATCACAAACGACTAATTCATGAGATGATTCAAATAAACAAAAAAGAAAATACAATAAATAAAAAATCCGATACACAGAAATTGAGCAATATTTACAGTTACCTGTTACATAGAACCAGAGAAGAGGAGTATTATGAAGGTCAACTTGATGATTGACATAAGGATTCCATTTGTCCACAAACGCCGCACGAGAAAACGTAAATGAAGCATAAGAGAAGTTTTAACTTTATTGACGAAGTATTGATACAAAAAGAAATTATACGGATTTATGTTACTTACCTTGAATTGTAAAATTGAGAGTATTTTAATTTGTACGAAGTGTCATGACCTGTTTCCGGAAAAAAAATGGTAGTTTTATATAACCTCACTTTCGGTAAGATTGATGTTAGTTTATGTGAAAGATAGTTCTTAATTGTGTCCATGATTTTAGAAACCCTGAAGATGCAATAAACTAATTGCGAAAGCTTGGTGAAAAAAAAACAGTACACTTATTTTCTAATACTCTAATAAATGAGTCTCTACAGCCTTAAACCCCTCCTAATCTTAATTATATTATATAATTTTAATGGGGCTCTCATATCATACGCCTAACACCGTCACTAACCTCTGCTAATAATACAGGCTTTATTGTTTGCTAACCAAAAAATTATAAGCCAAAAAGACTGATTACACTGGTCAACAGTGGTTTTGGTGCCGAAGATTTTGGAGGTGATTTCATATGAATTTGATGCCCTGAATTCAAATATGCTATTAGTTTTCGCCTGTCAGCTGGAATTTTTAAGATATCAACATTTTTGTGAATTATACATTACACTATTTTAAAAGAAAAACCATGGTTTGAAGAAACAAATTAATAAAGGAATTTTTATTATTACACAGATATTACAGATATTATTCATTATATACTATTGAAAACAGAAAAAATCATCATTTAAACCAATTACTCACTAAACATTTCGAAAACTTCTTTTGCGTGACATTCTTGAATGTATTTTAGAACAATCCCGTTTTAAAGACCATCTTCCTTGATAGCGATCCTCCATACATTTGATATCTTGGTGAAATCTTCCACCTTGCTCCTCACTAATGTCGCCTAAATTATCAGGAAAACGGTGTAAGTGGCTGTGTAAATAATGCACCTCAATGCTCATGTTACACCCAAATCTTTAATCAACTGTCTCATTTGTGGGCCATCAAATATTCCTGCTTTAATTTTTTCTTTACTCAGCTGTGGCATTTTTTCCCCTATATATGCAAAGCATGATCCATTCTTATCAAAAGCCTTTACAAATTGCTTCATTAGACCCAGCACGATATGCAGGGGTGGAAACATGATTTTCTCTCGCGGAACTAAAGGATCATTAATGATATTCTTTCCCCTAACATCCATGTTTTCTCTTCTAGGCCACTCTTTTCTAACCCAGTGTTTGTCTCTGCTATCCTAGAGGCACAAGAATCAAGGATTGGTGTGGCAACTTTGCTGTCCAAGCAGAAACTTTACCATTTTTAAGTCTACACAAATCACCCATTGGTGTTCATAATACTTTATTTTTTCCAAAATCAAAGCTATGTTGTCATATTGCTCTTTCATTTTCGTTGAGTGATAAAATGTAATTTTCGTTCCTGGTTCATGTAAATTTTTTCCTTCAACCTGGATGCTAGTAATTTAAAAGCTTTTTTCGACAGGTTGAGATCTCTAGTGAGGTAATTTAACTCATCTTGGTTGAAACATTGGGGAATTGATGACATCTTTTCAAAATCACTGTCACTTTCAGTAGTGTCAGAATTCTGATCAGAGAGACATGTGTCCTCACAGAGTTCTGGTAGCTACTGAAAAGTTGGAATTGGCACTTCTTCTGAGTGAGGAATAGGGCGTCTTGCAGAGACTAAATCTGCATAAGTCCACTTGTTGCGGATATTTCGATTGATTCCAGTAATATTTACTAGACAGAAATAACAGTCATCGAAGTGATTTTTTGGTTCTCTCCAAACCATTAGTGCTCCGAATTTCAGACTTTTATTTTTATTTATTATTATTATTACTCATTTTCTAAAAAGCTACAGCTGATACAGAAAAACTGCTATCATATTTAGATTCAGCAATAAAAATATATTTAAAATCGGCACCAAACATTTTTTTTTTTTTGTAGGCCTGTGTTATCGATGATAATACTAATGATTATTTTAGGGAATGCAGCAATTGAAAAAGTACTCTTTTTTCTTTCAGCGCGAGCTCTCGAGATTATATTATTTCTTCTTCAGGGGTACTAAAACATGACATCACATTTACTCTACAGGTTATAATTTTTACAACTTACTTACAGGAAGTGAGGTTGTTATACATGTTGTTAAGACTTTTAAATATATAAAGATGCTTCTTTCATCCAGTGTGGAACTATTTTGACATCACTGATACTTAGAATATTTACAAATAACAAATTTCTTGAAATGACTTTGGACTACGATATTGGATTTAATGAAATTTTGACACACTATGAATTAGAATATTAATATATTAGATTGACATTTAATATTAACCATGATCATACTTATTTGAAGCCCTGAAGAAGCATTAAACAAATGCAAAAGCTCGTCGAAGAAAAAAGAGAAAAAACACCCATATTCTCCTTAATTGAGTCAATAACCTTCACCTAATATTCAAAATACTTAAAAAGAAGACTTCAGGAATCATGGAAGCAAATTGGTCGATCTGAATTGAGATGAACTTTATATCAGTGAGAATGGGTATATATGAGTTTTGTCAATCTTTACTTTCAAAGAGAATTGAAACAGTTTTCAAATAGTTTCTTCATTTGAAAATAACAGAAGATATCTACTGCTAGGTTGGAACAAAAAATCATTTTGAATAAAGTATTCAATTGTAGCGGTCTTCACTCGATGCAACATCATCTTCAAATGGGTAATGAAGATTATCATTATTTTTTACAAAACTTATTTCGTTTTTATTATGGCATCTTCAGATACTTAGTTTATTCAATTTTACATGTATAAACATAGATTACTTATGGGAAAAAAGCCACAGTATTGGCGAAACAATTTTTGTGAAAAATTATCAAATGTATGGAAATTTCAATCCAATTATTTATTTAAGCCGGGTGTTTCGCTTGCTAATCCCACATAATTCATTTCAGTTGATGTGTTTCACTGTACCTATTGTAGAATGATGATGATACCATTCATCCTCATAGTATCCAGATTCAACAAACTTCGTTTCAGGAAGCACGACTGAGGTCCCTCAGACGAAGAAGGTAATTTCACTATCCAAACCCGTAAAGTTTATCTTCGGCTGTCCAATAATTGGTCCTTTGGGACACCGAAACCTGCTACCTGTCCGAAACGAGCTTTTAACAAGATCGTCATTTCACGCATCCGTTCGTTTCAGATTTATAAGTTTTTCGGCCTCGAATTATACGCCAGAGAGAGGGATTACCGCCCCTTTTTATAAGTGGCATTAACCTCGACAGTGTTAAATTCGGGTCAGTGTATATTAAACGTTTTTTTTGTTTGTGCAGCTAATTTGATTCTATTTTATAGGATTAGATGCATAGCCGAAAGGACAGTCGATTTAAATCTTGGTATTTACGACAGTTTGAATAGCTCAATGCGCATTGAGAATTCGCTGTCATTATCATGAAAATAGCGATTAAGAAATTTGAAAAATACTGATTATTTTTGTACAGCAAGGAATGAAATGAAATATTTTTGATAGCATTGACATGAGATAACGTGCATTTGTGCTCTTCTTTTTTACGTGATACAATCCCGATACGAATTTCCATTAAACGGGGTCTTTGACTACTTCATTTATTTTAACCATAGATTGTTGAGACCAAAAGAAACACTATTTTTTATGCCATTTTCGAAATTCGTCTCCGTTCGAAAGATACAGAGTGTAGAAATTTCATTAAAAAAATTGATTTTTGCTCTGCGTTGTGTGGATAATCCACATGAATTCAAATTTTGTAGGAAGTTTCGAACATATTCAGATTAAGCACACTTGCTTTATTGTCTTATTTGTCTCTATTCAATACATCACCAACTCATAAAACCCCCAAAACCATAAAATAAGTAGTTACTGAGCATATCCTAGCATTTTCTATATTTTGCAAGAATTTATCATTTCACACTTATCTTTGCTTCTTTATGATTTCAGCTTATTCACAGGTGAAAAAATAACATAGATATTGAAGTTTCTTCGAGTTTTAAAGGGTGTTTCAAACAGTTTCGAGAAAAATTATTCATCTGAAAAATTATTGTGAACTGGTTTTTCTGTTGAGACTTCAAATCATGAGAAACTTCTCATTGGAAATTACAGGTTCAAATTAGAACATAGAAAATAACATAGATAGAAATCTTCAATAGTTATGGAAAATGAAAAACCTTGGCAACAGTGTTGATTTGCTGATCTAAAGAATTGGAAACACTCTTGAATTGGAAATGTTAATATTATATATAAGTAGTTTCTTATGAAATGTTTAGTTGAATTGAGTTAAACTGAGCATAAAATTAAGTATGATTTTCAACTGGAATAATGATTTGGATGGAAAAATGAGTGATATTTTCTGAAGAGCAGAAAAAAACATGTCTTTATTATATTACCGTTTTGAACCTCAAACAGGAACAGAGTGCGAAAACAAGGATGTCTCTGGAGAGATATTGTAATATGGAATGTCATAATACAAAAGCTGAATTTTTTGTCTAATCTTGAAAAAATCCAGTGGTGGCTTAGCCCAACTTGAAACCTTAAAATCGCTTATAACGAAACGGAGCAGAATTGGAAAAAGTGATAAAGGAATAAAGTGTTATTTCAGCTTCACAAATCCGTAGTTTAAATTAACGCTGTGGTCGAAGACTCACCATATATAATTAAAACTTGGTTGATCTCTGATATCTGATCTTGTGAAATATAAGTATATGAATTTTTTTTTTTCGAAAATGTTTCGAAATCGATCTCAACCGATTGAGACAATTTTTGGCTCAATAGTCGGAAATATCAGACATTAGAGCAAAACGATAGAACGCTGTTCCACAAGTTAACTGGACTAAAATAAGCGCGCAAAAACACTCTTTGGATATGCGCGAAATCTGATAACAACCTGTGCTTACTTCAGTTTACTAAACATCCCACGTAGGTACTTTTTTCTTAGTATATACAGAAATTCAGAGTTACATAATATACAGGGTCTTTCACGAGGAACCTCACCCATATTTATACGGGAAACTACTGAACATATTTTCATGAAATTCAGCACTTATAAGTATTTCACGATGCTGATGAAATCTAAAATATTTTCAAGGCATGAGCTCCTCCGGTTTTTCCGGAAATGACGTCAACTTCGTTTTTCAAATTACAACAACATTATTTCATTGCAGAAAAAATGGATTTCTTAGAAAATTTCAAGTTTTTTTTTTCAGTTTTGGTTGGAAAATTCAATCTGAGCGGGAAAATTCGAAAAAAAAATCGAAAATAGAGCTCCACTGAAACAAGAATAACTTCGAGGTATTTGGATGGAAAATTTTCATTTTTGGGATTTTTCAAGATGTATGATTGATATATCCACTTTAAAAATTGAAATCGCGATTCATGATACAGGGGGTGAAAAAATCGCTTTCAAAGTTAGGGATGACAAAATCGTGAAAAATCAATTTTTTCAAATTAGAACCCCATTCTTTTATGGCAGTAATTGAATCTACGTTAAAAAATAATGAGAGTGTATGCATCACACCCTTGCCCTAAAGTGGATATTTTCTGAGTTATTCAAAAAAACTGTTTTTCGTCTTGAATTTTCAGCTATTTCTTTCCCCTTCACGCCAAAAAGATGAAATTTTCAGGAACTGTTACTTTAACCATGTTTTATATTTTACTACCCTAATATGCAAGAGGAAAAAGTTACAAGTTGTTCCTAAATAGATGGCAAATTGGATTCGAATTTGTATCGGAAACCTCTTTATTTCAACTAATCGGCCATCGGTTTTCTCTCCAGTGATAAATAAATGATTCCTTATGAACCATATGCAAAAACTTACCACGTTTCACATTCTTTTTTTTAATGATAAATATCATTAATTACATCTGCCAAATTCCTTTTTATTCAGTAGCATTTTGTATTTACTATTAATTTGGTAATAATTCGTATTAAGTTATAAAATCGATCACTACGCCTAATTTTACCAATGAAAATTATTTAAATCTCATTCTACTTCATGGAGAATGTAATAAAGTTGTAGATTGAATTATTCGATTGATCATTGAGAGAATTCCTGACCGACCCAGACCAATGAGAGATACCATTAACAGAACCATGACAAACTTGAGAAATGTTGGATCTTTTGTTAAGAAAACTATACACAGAGAAAAGAGTGTAGTAGAAGATGAAAATAACGAAATTACAGTTCTTGCATTGCCATTGCAATGCGCAGTTTCAGTGTCCGCCGAATTTATGAATTCGAGGGGGCTATTCGGGGGTAGGCGGGGGTCACAAATTATTTCAACATATAGATGGTATTCAACGATATACAAGGATGCCATTTCCATCAAAAAATCGCCAGTAACGCACAGTTCCTCGTGCTACGGAATTTGAAATTTTTTAATTCTACAGGGGGGCAATTCTGATTGAAGCGCGGGGTCACAAATTATTTCATTATATGGGGCTTATTGAATAAGTTAAGGTAGACCCATTTTGCAAAAAAAATATCCAGCAACGGCCGTTTCCATCTAGTTTTTGCCATCATCAGCTTTGGGGGATTTTTTCTGTCGTGCTTTAGGGGGATTACGGGGGGTCACAAATTATTTCATCCTATAGGTTATATTCGACGTTTTACAAATATACAATTTTCATCGAAAAATCGCCAGCAATGCGCAGTTTCACTGTCCGCCGAATTTTTGAATTCGAGGTGGCTATGCGGTGGTAAGCGGGGGGTCACAAATTATTTCAGTATATGTGCTGGATTCAGTAGATTATATTGAATAAACTGACATAATTATAACGCAAAATAAATTATTTTTTGATGTTGTAGGTTTTGTGGAGGGTTGTTGGGGGGTCTTTTTTATGTAGGTGGTTCCCCCACTAATGAAGTACAAAAGATATAATATTTCCCGAAAAAAATCAGGTCATTTCATTCAACCGATTACAAATGACACGCAATCGTAAATATAAACCAGCTTTCGAAATCCGTTGCTGAGAAGCGTTGCTGCAATGACACCCGTAAATTTTCTTCTCTTGAAAATAAACCAAGAGAAGATTTACAAAAAATTGACTGTCAGGAACAAAATCTTATCGTCAAATCGTTATTGTTATGATAACCTTAAGGAGTATGAAACTCTTTAATTGAAATTTTCAACAATTTATTCAAGAAAACGAGTACATAGAAGTAACAATCTATTACTTCAATTACAATCGTAAACTTATCAATGAAATAAAAATTTGTAATCTTTGAACGTCTTTATAAATGGAAAACCCCTAGCTTTATACAATAATATGGTACATTGCTTAAGTTTGAAGATGTCCTGTGTATCAATAACCTCGATGTACATTCAACATTTTGTGGATCTCTAATGAATATCCTATAATTTATAAAGAAATCAAACAAAAAATAGTATAGCCTATAGACCATGCAACTCCATAGGAAAACAGTTTTACGCTAATTTGAAATCAAAAATATTCACTCAGTTAATATCTAACGTCATTTATAAGATACCTTGCAAAGATTGTAACAGAGTCTACATTGGGCAAACGGGAAGATATTTGAAGGCTAGAATAACAGAGCATATGAGGGATTGTATCAACATCCATAACCCACTAAAAACTAAACAAAATAACACCGCTTTGGCAGAACATTCTTTCAAAGAAATGCACTAGTTTGATTTTGAAAATGTACACATTCTGGGTCAACAAACAAATATTAAAAAAAGATTATTTCGTGAAATATTGGAAATCAAAAAGGAAGACAACTCTGTAAATAAACGTACTGATATAGAGAATCTCAATACAGCCTATTTTAATATAATTAGTAAAATAAAGAAACTACCATCAAGATAACATTTCATTTTTGTTACCACCACTGCGTTGACCTTCATAACGACAAGGTAATCTTGCCCCACCTTGTTCAACTCTCATGATTTCCAAGTAATTGTTCAGTTTTCATTTTGAGTTCGAATTTGTCAATGGTCTGCCGTATCATTTCCCATATGCATTCATCCGTCAAACTAGAATTGATAATATCGAAAGATATTTTTAATATAATAACTAAAGAGACCAACCAATAATGTGAGTAACTCTTGTTGCCTTATATATTTTTTAACTTTAAAATTGCTTGGTTTGTTGATTTTATGAATGTCATTTATTAGTTGATGTCTTTGACATTCTTGTAGTTGTATTCTTAATTATGTTTACATCATTTGTGAGTTTATCTAGGGTTCATTGTTTTTCATTTTAATGGTTTATAAGTTTGTTCTCCATTCAAGATGTATCGTTTCTTCCAGTGCCCTGAGGAAGATTTTAAATAAATCGAAACGTCGGCTTTTTATTGACTGTGTTTCTCGCAAAAACAGACCTGTGATCCTCTCAAACACTTTAATACTAAATCATATAGCTAGGTCGTCAAACCCAATCCAATAAAAATTATTGCTTATCTCCTTCAGAAGAGTTAACTGCCGCACATACCAAAATTTGACCATCATCAGGAAGTCAAAACAGATCGATAACAGACATTCAGTCACAATTAAAGCGGTTTTTTAAGTTTAATGAACTAGAAAATAAACAAATAATCAATTAGACAAGCTTCAATCACCCTTTTTAATCATTCATAAGCATAACCCATAACAAAGTTGTCAAGCCTCCTTTACGACTTTGCGTTTACATTAAATTTGATAACGTGAATCTCCCATCTAATTAAGTCTAACGATGCCGTATCTCCACCTCTGCAAACAAACGTAATCTTAAAGAAATACCTATTCATCAACAATCCGTCATGATGCCTCCGCAAGAAGTTGACTTTAATAATCCGCTAATTATATAGAAACCTGTATCAAGCGGGAAGGCAAACACTGTTGGATATATTTGAAGAGAAATGAGGTTCATTTGAGCCATTCGCTCATCAAAGAACTGAAGATGAGCTACTTGCCCCACACTCTCGAAAAAAACAACAGATGTTGCATTTCTCTCTTTCAGATTATTATTAGACTTCATTTAATAATGATTTTGTTACCTTGGGTGGTACGATCTTGACGTATAAATAGAACAATGCGGTAATAGCATGAAAAAGTGCAGGTAGCTCTTTAGTTTTTCACACGTGCACAATGTCGGCAAAACATGAAGAAGTAACTACATTTCAATTCATTGTTTGTGGTTCTTAGATATTAAATAATATTTAAAAAAATGTAGAAAAGCACTGATGAGAGGTCTAGACGTTTCTAGAGAACTAGACATATTTGAAATCTGAAAATTGGGATTATGAAATTGTTCGAAGTTCTTTACAGAGCTAAAATATTTTCGAAGCCCATAAACTTCCGGTTATACAGGGAGTGAAAATAAATTCGACGAAAAAGATTTTTTCAACTTTTCCATTCCTGGTATTATCGAGTATTCAATAGTGAATACATTTCTGTTAAAACCATTGTATTAGATCGAATAGTTTTCAAAATATCTAAAAAAAAACTGGAAAAAAAGTCAAATGTGTTCAGTCAGTAATATGTTCATTATTCTTATTTTAAATATCCTGAGCTTGAACCGTTTTAACAACATCGAAGAGGAAGGATGTGAAAAGGTCTTGCATCTTTTGGTTTTCAAAAATATCATCACAGGGTGTTTCAAATTTTGTGTTGAAAATTGTGATCTTAAATTGGCCATAACTTCTGTTTTTCAAATTAGAACTCTATTTTTTTATAATTGGTTTGGATTCTGCGGTCAAAAATAATGATTATTTTCTCACATGATTATGCTCCTGAATTCAATAATTTCGAAAGAATGTTCATTGAATTTTTTTAGATGCAATCAATTTGACTCTACGTGCACCATAAATCCAGAAAATCTCAAATAACTCAGAAATTATTGAATTTAGGAGCATAATCATGTGAGAAAACTATCATTATTTTTGACCGCAGAATAGAATACAATAATAAAAAAATAGGGTTCTAATTTGAAAAACAGAAGTTATAGCCAATTTAAGATCCGATCTTCAACACAAAATTTGAAACACCCTGTGATGATATTTTTGAAATCCAAAAGATGCATGACCTTTTCACATCCAACCTCTTCGATGTTGTAAAAACGGTTTACGCTCAGGATATTTAATATAAGAATAATGAACATATTACTGACTGAACATATTTTACTTTTTTTCCAGTTTTTTTAGATATTTTGAAAACTATTCGATTTAATACAATGGTTTTAACAGAAATGTATTCACTATTGAATACTCGATCATACCAGGAATGGAAAACTTGAAAAAAATTTTTTCGTCGAATTTATTTTCACTGCCTGTATAACCGGAAGTTTTTGGGCTTCGAAAATATTTTAGCTCTGTAGAGTACTTCGAACAATATCATATTCCCAATTTTCAGATTTCAAATATGTCTAGTTCTCCAGAAACGTCTAATAGGCACTTGAAATTGGGACACCCTGTATAATTAACGTTAGGAAAAAATTCAAATTGCATGACATCACTATCATCTAAACATATTAAGTATTTTAGAAACCATTTCGAGTCGAATGGCACAACAAATCTAGAAAAATATTTATTAATTTGAAGACTATACAGGGTGAGTCTTTGACCACTGCGTTACTTTCAACTGCTAACTACTAATTTTCTTTGTTCACATACCACTTTTTCCAATTCCTGTATAATACGAAAAGTTTGATTCTTTGAGAGAAGCAAATCATTTTACCTTTGACGATAAGATCCCAAATCCAAATGTCAGTGATATCGAAATTAAATAACAAATTTAAACAGAGAGCATTTCCTAAGGAAGTTCAAACCAAATTAAATGTTTTTTAATATCACTGTATGAAGTAGAAAAAAAAACACTCATTTTGAACGCCAGAATCTGTTCTGCCTCCTTTGGATAAGTTGTCAACTAAAATCCTGCGAATACTCAAAACAAAATTCCCACTCACCTCCACAGGCTTCCTTGAAATCATGACAACAATCTCCCAATTTCAAACAGGCATGGTCACAATAACATGGTTTATCACTAAGATCCTCCAGGATGGAATTCAAAGGCGCCTTCTGCACCACGCAAGAACTATCCCTTCCGGGACAGCACAGTTTCGATTCGCGGCAACTTCCGCAGGAGACCCGGCCGAGGCCCGCGATCAGAACCGTGAAGAACACCTTGAAATATATTCCGTACATTTCGTTTGTAGTCGGGGATCAATCCAAAACGAACGCGTGGAGATGCGAAAACATGCAAATTACGGGCGCTTCTTCGAACTTTGCGGCTCGCACCTACGGTTTAACGGTGTAAGTGGTCTGAGAACGTGGTCGCGCTTTCCCTAGAGTATAGAAAACGAACAGACCGGCACGGAAGGATAACCATGGAATGGTGAAAGAGCTTTCCATGTACGCTGAAAGCTCACGGGTTGTTCTGTTACGTGGTCCTTGGGATGCTGCAAGTGACGATCGCGGCTCTGATTCCTTTCACTGCAATATTCGGCTGTGTAGATTAGCTCTAATTAAGCAGGCAATACAGCATGCTTAGAAATCCTTTTGTAGGGTTACGAATGTTAGAGATGGCATCATATTATGGACGGATAATAATTCTGATATTGATGTAAACCTCGAACAACATCATAATAAACGATTTGAAAAATGGTTTTTTGAAATTGTGCGCCGTATACATTTATACACCAGTATGAAAATATTATCAGAAGACCAATTCTTGATGCCGAAAAAATCGTTTCATATACCACTTTTTGCAATTTATATATTGCATGAAAATAGATAATAATTTGTAAATAGATATTTCTTAAGATGAAACTTGTGGAGATTGATTGTTCAGCTCAGTTTCAACATTTGTCATCAATCCTTCTTCTTACCAACATTTCGGTAATAGGCATCTAGTATCGTTCTCGAGATAGATTCCCAGTAGACACACAAACGTATACAAAACGTTTGTGAATCGATTCGTAATTTGAATTTCATTTGAAAAATAGATAGAAAGGAGAATACCAAACGTTGCTGCAATCCTCATGTTCTCCGAATGATAAATGCTAGGAATCGAAATTTAATAAATTCAAACTTGTGAATCTTCAATGATTTAACCGTCACGAATTCTGTCTTTTTCAGAGAAAAATCATACAATTTTACAATTATACAATTCATTGTAGAAACGTCCACGAAAAACTCAGAAGTAAAATTTCTGAATTTTCAAACTAGAACTTGCCCGCAAAAAAAAACGATTTTATTTATATACTTGAAATTTTCATCATATCTCTAGATCTCCTTATGTAGGGAAGGATCTCGAGTAATTTACTTCAAAGCGGCATTCAACTGCTGCCACTTCTTATCAAAATATCTAACCTTGAATGTTGAATCCAATGAATTAACAAATTTTCAACATGTTCAGACACAATTCAATACCGTAAAACTGGGATACTTTGTAACAGTTTTTGAGGTTTTTACACATTTTTAAACACTTCTAGAGCAGATGAAAGGTGAAAAAAAAATACACAGTAGATATCTGTCCTTTCGGTACACAATGGGAATATAATATTGTTGAAAAAATTATTTTGATATAGCCTTTTCCGAAATTCACGGGGTAAAATTGTGGCAACGCCCTATTCGAATCAAAGCACAATACTACCCCTGCCTTTCGAGTATAAAATTACTAAAAATTAAAAAAAAAGTATGTGCTTATATTTTTTGGATAAAAAAAAACATGAATTAACTCAAACTTTTATTGAAAACAAAAATTAATATTCTGAACAAGAACGAAAACATTAAATGCGCTCAAATAAGAGTCAATATTAAGCTTGAATGAGAGTTATAAAACGACACACTCACAAAATGCACATATTGCAAAATTTTTCCAGGGATTACAAAATTGTTAAGTAATCGGGCAAGCCTTGAAATGAAAATCTTTCCCTTTTTTCCTCTTTTACCTTCAAAATTTGTTTTAGTTGACAGTAGTCAATCACGCACAAATCCTCAACTTGGGGAAAATGGAATTCTTTATTATTCGTTGCTCTTAAAATGCTGCAATAAAACTGTGGGTACTTATCCGTTGGTAGTATTTCTATACAGCGTCCAATATAGAAACGGTTACTTTCCTTTTTAGCCCTATATTCGGTTTTGAACTCCACAAACAGAAAGTCATCGATATTTGGAGATAAATCCCCATTTTCTTTGGCCCTGGACCTCCGTTCATACTATATTCGTTTTCATCTTCATACATATTATTGTTATTTTCTTCTTCTAAATAAGTCACTCCGGGTTGTTCATCTGTTGAAAACTCTGCACTCTATTCCTCGATATCAGTGCTGTCATACAAAGAAAACTCCGATGAATCAGAATCATTTTCAAATTGCTGGTTATTTATGAGTTCGCTGTCGTCTTCTTCTTGATCGTCTCGAAAATTAACTGGGGTTGAAACATTCTGTTTATCAATATCATTCCGATTTAAATCTTGTACACTAATACTTTTACCAGGAGGTACATTGATTAATTTTCGTTTTCTTCGCTGAACGCTAGTCGTAATAGCTGTTCTGGTTTGGCTCAAATGATCTAAAAATACATCCGAGACTTGTTTTTTTATAAGGGGTTCTTTATCAATTATTTTTTTGGTAGCCTACTTCCCGGCTCATTTTTGTTCAGCGGATATATGCCGGTTTTTCGATATCCTGATTTTAAATTTTCTGCAGCCTTCTTTGAAATATCTTCTATCAGCTTTTTCAGCAACGAGGGAAATCCATCTTTTGGTATTGTAGTATAACGACTTGCTTTAACATTTTTCTTCCATGTTAAAAGAATATTTCGCTAGTGCTGATTTAATATTATTTCATTCACATTGGTGTACCACTTGTGGATTTATGTGTGAACTCAAATTATCTCCTATTAAGGCCTTAATGCCGTCTTATTTTTTTAGTATAGGAAGCATTAAACCTATAAACCAGTCTTCAAAGGAATTGGCATCGAACCATCCAGATTTAGTTCTATTGTACCTCGCATCTTCCGGACCATTTTCCAACCAGGTAGACCATAACTTTTCAGCTTTATAGTGGACATATAAAGGAGCAAGAGTTCAAGCCGCGTTACCGCAAGCCATTATTGAAGTGCATGCCTTTGATGCATTTTGAATTTTCTCGGGATACTTCGTTCCTCCCCTTGTTATTATTTTTGTTGAACCAGGATCGTCTACTAAGTTGGTTTCATCGTAATTCCAAATGTTGCAGCTTGGGACACCCTGGAGCTCGACTTCTAGGTATTTGAAAAAATTCGTTAGAATTTCTTCATCTGTAGCAACCCGTGAATGAGTAATATTTTTTGCTATTTCGGTTAATTCCTTGTGACGTTTTATGAAGGCCTTACACCAGTCCGGTCCTGGAAAATTGTCACGAAAGCAATTTACTTTCTGGCCACTATTATCCAAATAATCCTTCACGGTATGTCTAACATCGATATTCGACACGGGAATTCCATAATGTGCCATAGCAATAATATGCCCTACCAGTGATGGCTCGTGCCCTCTTGGAGTGGGTCGGCCAGGCCAAGCATATATATATATATAAATAATTAGATATTATCCACCCTGTATCCCTGTATTCTGATCATTTGCCACAATGTATTAATCCATTAGGAAATAAATATTACCATGTTGTATTTTGTCAGTCAGCATATTGCTTATCGCATTAATTTGTTATCGCGTCAATTTGTTGTTTGCGACGCCTCTCCACAATGCTCTCATTGTTCTAAATTATTATAAATAGGAGAGACGTCTAATGATGCATGAAAAATATAGATTTGATCTTGTCACGTAGTACATTGCTTGTACAATTGTTTTCTAAATAAAGTAGAATTTTTAAAAACACAAGTTTCTCCCAAAACAACATTATTGTCGACGAGGTCTGCGATTGTGCTAGTTTTAAGAAAACCTGCGTGTGTTCCTGACAGTGTAAAGATACAGAAGTCCACCCAGAGAGTCTGAAACTGTTGGTATCAACCATTCAGCACAAGGAGAATTCACGAGGAGAAGCAGGAAGTCCGATTGTCGAGTAGCGCCTTCAACGACTCCAAGATCTACATTGGAAAATCAACGGTGAGAGATTCCTTTCTATTTTCCCCATCTTTTTCTAGTTTTGAGCGTAAAACTTTTTTAGGTTTTTAGGTTCTTAATCAAAAACCTATTACATAACTATTTAATTATTTAACAAGACATCGAATAAACTCTTAATTTTTATAGTTGAAATCTGATTTTTTTTTTTTAATTGAATTGTCGCGATTACGTCAATAAAACATATTCGTGAACGTAAACAAAAAAAATTCTAGAAGAATGGCAAACGAAAGAGTAGACCTGACTATGGCAGAGAAATTTGGATTTTTGCTTCCAAAATTCTCAAGAAAAGAAAATGAATTACACACATTCATAAAAAGCGTTCAAAGTTACTTTGACATGTTTAGATTGGAAAATGATGTGGTTAAAAGATACTGCTTCGCGGTAGTAAAATCAAAATTAACGGACAGGGTGTTACTGCAACTTATTATTATTAGTTGAATTCATTCAGTTTTATTCCAAGTTGCTTGCTCGTTTCGTGCGGCCCACGTATGTTCATTCATTTCCCGATGGGCGCGTAACATATGTTGGAGCATATGACCTATGTCGAACAAAGAAAAAAGAGTACGAAATCGGCGTTCATCCATGAGGTACTGAAGCCGCGCTCGTTCGGTAAAGTACAACATTTTTCTTCGCAAGAATTTCTCGTTAAATATACAAATTCGAACTCTAGTGAAAAAGTGACTATTCTCGTTTGAGTTCTTGGACACGTTGATTCAGCCGTACTGTGAAACCAGGTAGGCAAACGTCGATTCTCCAACATTCGATTTTCTTTCGAGTCACATTTTTTCTTATTGTCAGAATTTCATTGTTAATTTTCTTTCGTTTTCATTTAACTTTCAAAGGCCCTTGTCGTGCCACAGGGCATTAGCCGAGGTGTCAACCTCTGATATCCCTGATGAATGGGACGTTTTGAAACAATTTCTGTATAATAAATTCGGTGATCAAATAAACTTAGACGTTCTGATTCATAATTTGCAGTTTATGAGCAAAAAACAGAACCAAGATTTACTGAATTTTATCGAGCAAATAATTGCTATGAAAATACGAATAAACTATAGACTCGATGCCGATAATATGGCAGACCCGGAAAAATTGTTATATAAAACAAATATTCTAAAAATTTGTAAAACAGTATTAATATCAAATTCGCCAGTGGAATTAAGAACGTACTTAATAACTAATAATAAGTTATCGTTCTACGAAACAGTCAACGCAGTGAAAGATTACATTAGTAACATGACTCAGTATGAGTTATTAGATAAAAGCCGTCGTAACAAATTTCAACAGACTCCGCAAAAGTCTGGTACTTTTACTTTCAATAGACCTATTAATACTTCGAGGAATTTTTATTCGAATT
Organism: Micraspis discolor; assembly: GCA_030674115.1. NCBI lineage: Eukaryota > Metazoa > Arthropoda > Insecta > Coleoptera > Coccinellidae > Micraspis > Micraspis discolor. The sequence goes on from JARTUT010001349.1 coordinate 27,249, forward strand.
CCTTTGATTCAAATAGAGCGACGCATCAGAATGCAAATTATTCAAATAATCCAATGTACCAAAGAGTACATAATTCAAATGTATTTCAACCAAACTCAAATGTATTTCAGCAAAATCCAAACTATAAAAATACAACACCACCTGAAAAAATGTCAATTCAGACTAGGAATTATCCGCACAAAAGAACCCAATACTCTACCCAATATCAGAATAATAATCATCAAAAATATTTTAATTCTCAACGTAATTTCGTTTCGGAAGAGTTAACAAATATTCAAAAAGATGATCCTCAACCATCTACCTCTAAGGTTTTTACCAAAATAAAGATGTTCACCAAAATAAAGGTTTTTATCAAAATAAACGATTCGATCAAAGTAAGCAAAATTTTCGCGACGCAAAAGAAAAAGATGCATTGACTTGAATAATTCTTTTGATAATATTAATCACTTACCGTATGTAGAATTTCAGAACCCCAAGTGTAAACTGTTAATAGATAGTGGGTGTTCAGTTTGTCTTATTGACCCGAAATTTGCATACAATAATTTTAAACAAAATATTTTTAATGAAGATACTATCCTCACGGCATGCTTTAAATCTCAAACTTCGAATGAAAAAGTTTTAATACCTCTATTTTCAGAATTCAATATGAACGATTATCATCCTTTCATTCTATATAAATTTCATAAAAATTATGATGGTCTCATTGGGACAGACTTTCTAAACAAATATGATTTGAGAATCGATTTCAAGAATGGAGTATTAGAGAGTGAATATTGTAAGATACCATTCAAAAACCAACAGGTTTGTCAAAAGCCTATTGACATACCAATTGATCTTTCTCATTTGGAACCCAAAATTTCCACTCAATTAATGAAAATTTTTCAAACAAATATCGATGCATTGCAATTACCTGGACAACCTTTAAATTTTTCAAATCAAGTGAAACACAAAATTCGAACGGTAGACGAAGGTATTAAACCGAATCCGAATAAATTGAAAGCTATTTCATGCTTTCCTATCCCTAAGACTCAAAAAGAAATCAAATCATTTCTTGGTCTAGTAGGATATTACAGAAAATTCATTCCTAACTTTGCAAAAATCACAAAACCTTTAACATTATGTTTGAAGAAAGATGCAAAAATAAATATTGACGATCCCAAATACATAGAAGCATTTCAATTGTGTAAGAATAATTTGATGAATTACCCTATATTAAGATATCCAGATTTTAACAAATTATTTATTTTAACCACGGACGCATTAGGATTTGCTGTCGGTGCAGTTTTATCACAAGGTCAAGTACCAAATGATCTACCTGTAGCTTTTTGCAGTAGGACATTGAATAAAGCTGAAATTAACTATAGTGTAATTGAAAAAGAATGTCTCGCTATTTTACACGGTTGTTCTATATTTCGCCCATACCTTTATGGAAGGAAATTTACAATTTATACAGACCACAAACCTCTTGTTTGGTTATTTTCTCTTAAAGAACCTAATTCACGTTTAATGAGATGGCGAATGAAATTAGAAGAATTTGATTATGAAATCAAATACAGAAAAGGATCATTAAATAACGCAGATGCTCTCAGCAGAATAAGGCTAGTTGAAAATAATGAAATTAATTACGAAAAATTTTTAAAAATCGATCAATTATCAAAACCTTCTAATATTAAGGAGAAAGAAGGAAATATTTTTAGTTGCCCGAACAAATATGCTTTAGCTCATTGTATATCAAAAGATTTAGAAATGAGTAAAGGTATTGCATCACGATTCAAAAGTAAATTTGGAAATGTAAACAAATTAAAATCTCAAAATAAAACTGTTGGTGAAGTAGCATCAATAAGAATTGAAAATCGAAATATTTACTATTTAATAACTAAAGAATTTTAGGATGATAAACCAACCTATGAAACGGTATTCGAAACTCTTATTAATCTGAAAAAAATATGTGAATTTAACGATGATAAATATTTAGCTATTCCCAGGATAGCATGCGGATTAGATAAATTGGAATGGACAATTATTTTTAATATGATAAAATACATTTTAAAGAATCAGATATCAATGCTAATATTTATTACATACAAAATGACAATTTCAATGAAGATTTAAATTACATAGAAAAAGCTGAAATAAATCCAATTGAAGAAGATTCACTCTCCATAATTAATCATATCTCAGATGACGAATTAGAAGAATGTATCGATCTATTAGTAAAACCTGATAATGAACTACCAAATTTAGATGATAAAGATCTAAGTGAACTAAGAAATAAAAACATTATTATTCACAGTGACATAACTGTTCATAGTAGCTCGGAAAATCCAATTTTAGAAATTCCTTACACAGAGAGATGTGTAAATGCTTTCTCTTTACAAATAATATTGAAAAAAGCTCCAAATTTCAATGTAAAAAAAATAAAATTATTTGGAGACAAACTCAGGTGAAGAGTTGATGTTGAATCCATTGAAAATGATATATTTCAGTTCATTAAGGAATTTATTCAGCCGCAGAAACCTTATGGGATATATTTTATATCTCAAGAATTAGAAAAACCATTTATAACAATTTTACAGAATAAATTCGATCACAAAACTTTAAATTTCAAAATTGCAAAGACATTTCTAGAAGATGTTGAAGATCAGGAAGAACAAACTCTTAGGATACAACAGTATCATGAAACAAAGACTATTCATCGTGGATTAACAGAAAATTTACTCAGTTTAAAACGTAAATATTATTGGCCTAAAATTGATAAAGATGTCCAAAACTATATTAATTCATGTGAGATTTGCCAAAAAAGTACACCTATAAAACTAAATTTCAAACCAAATCCAATAGGAGCGAAACCTTTTTCTCATATTTATTGTGATACTATAAGATTCGGACAAAATTATTGTTTAAGTATAATTGACTCGTTTTCGAGGCTAGGACAATGTTATTTATTACTCCGAAAAACTGGATCAGAAATTGTGGACAAATTAATAACTTATTTCAGTCATTATGGTATTCCAAATAAAATTACATGCGATAATGGACTAGAATTCAAAAATAGTGTAGTCCAAGATTTTTGTAAGATTCATCAGATAGAAATACATTACATAACAAATTATAATCCGAATTCAAATGCTCTAGTAGAAAGATTTCATTCTACATTAATAAAACAATTAAGGATGTTACAACATAAAAATTCAACATTTCAAAATAAATTATCACAGGCTATTTTGAGTTATAATAATTCATACCATTCTAGTTTAGAAATGACTCCTATGCAAATTATAAAAGCAGATTTAAATTATTCACTACCAATTGAAAAATCTCATACAGAAACAATTCAAGATTATATTGAGAATTACGTAGAAAATCTTGAAGAAATTTCTGAAAAATTAAAAGAGAAAAGAGAGAAAAATATTGAACAATTAATAAAATTGAATAAGAAAAGGGAAGCTACTAAGGATCATACTATAAATGAAAACCCCGCGTATATTAAAAGTCCTATAACTAGAAAATTAGACCCGGTATATAAGAAAATTGACGTACATGAAGTTGATTCACATCGTATTGAGTATAATAAAAATAAACATGTTTATCATAAGAAAATAATGAAGCAACGAAAGAAAAGGAAAAAATAGGTAAATTATAATTGTTTTATAATTGTGTTCAGGTTCAAGATGAATATCTTTACCGCCATATTCGTATTAATTCAAACAATAATAATATCTTCTTTTGAAGTAATACCATTAGAAAGCAATGTATTGCCAATATTATTAGGCAAAGCTTATGTTACAAAAAGAAATATACAATAAATCTTTCATATCAATTTAAAAAAAAATTTAAAGTTTAATCTTAAAGTACCAAGAGGAAATTAACAGAATAAAAAACCAACAATTAGATTTTTCAAAAGAGGCTCATTATCGATATCTTCAAGAATCAAATTTAATAAATATCAAGAGTCTGGAAGAACTATTAAATGAAAAAGTTAGAATTAAAAGAGGCTTGATAAACGTTGGAGGAAAAATATCGAAAATACTTTTCGGAACGCTTGATTCTGATGACGAAGAATTCTATAAAACTTACTTTAATAGTATTGAGAAAAATGAGAAAGTTCTCATGAGAAATCAGAAACAAATAGCTACAGTTGTTAATGATTTAAAGAAAAAAATATGATGACAAATTTCAAAAATTATCCGAAAGTTATGAATTGTTACGAATTGTCCCAGCACTCAGAGAAGTTGAGCAAATGCACCTTATGATGTTCGAAATAAAAGATATAAAAAATATTTTGGACGAAATTCAAATTGCGGTTAGTTTTGCAAGATTACATGTTCTTCATGAATCTATTCTACCGTATGCCGAGTTTGTAGAATTGGTCAAAAACGTCACTATTATACCTGTGAATCATTTGAAAGATTATTATCAGATATGCCACACAAAAGTGATATTCAAAAATAAAGTTTTACTTTTTCTAATATCAATTCCAACAATTTATGAAGAAAATTTCAATTTGTACAAGTTTTACTACTTGATCCAGAATAATTTAACCCTACCCTATTCCGAACCCTATATGCTCTCACAAAAGGAAGAATTAAAATGGTCAACGAGTCAGTGCCACTCTATTGAAGGAGACTTCCTATGCGATCAAGATTCTCTGAATAAACCGCCAAAGTGCTTGAAAAATGTTTTGAAGAAACAAATGGAAAACTGTCCAGAATTAACTGTAGTCCCCACATCGAATTTAAAACTTTTAGAAGATGGAAATATTCTTTCAACAAACAACTTGGAAATACAAGAAAAGTGCCCTCAACAAACGAAATACCATTTCGTTCCTCAAACAGCAATTCTACGGTCAAAATGTGTTATTAGTAATAACCAGAAAGAAATTTATCCAATCACTACGATAGATTAAGAAAAATATATTATCCTACCAAAAATGGATACCCTCAAGAAGGAAGACTCAGAACAAGAAAATTTCAAGAAAGAAGACTTCAACGAAGTCAACGTTCCAGACATCCATTTAGAAGAAATAGAAAATTGGAAGATGAAGCCTAGTGAATTTAGTTTATTTTTAATTTTGATAATTCTCATAATTGTTATATAGTTTATTGTGAAATATTTAAAAAAGAGAAAGGTACTTTATAAAACTACACCCAAACAGGGTGATACTTTTAGCCAAGATGGGGAGGAATTAGGTATTATCCACCCTGTATTCTGATCATTGCAACAATGTATTAATCCATTAGGAAATAAATATTACCATGTTGTATTTTGTCAGTCAGCATATTGCTTATCGCATTAATTTGTTATCGCGTCAATTTGTTGCTTGCGACGCCTCTCCACAATGCTCTCATTGCTCCACAATGCTCTCATTGTTCTAAATTATTATAAATAGGAGAGACGTCTAATGATGCATGAAAAATATAGATTTGATCTTCTCACGTAGTACATTGCTTGTACAGTTGTTTTCTAAATAAAGTAGAATTTTTAAAAACACAAGTTTCTCCCAAAACAACATTATTATATATATAATTTAGAAGCAATTTTCTTGGGATTAGAGGAAGATTAAAATTAGGATTTCATCTTTTTTTTATTCATACTTTACTACATATGTTTCGGCGTACATTGAGGCTTTTTCAAGTTTACATGTTACAAATAAAGTGACAATCATATCTAAAATGTATAATTGTCCAACAATTAATCTTAAAACTTAGTAAAATTAAAATCATATTCATCATGTTGTGAACGCTGTCAATTAAAATTATTTTAATAATGGAAAACCTGTTATCTACTAAAAAACTAATCAAATCACCTCAATTTGATGTTACCTCTCCTACACTTGCCATCTGGATCACTCACATTCAACTTGTAACCGAAAACGAACGAAATCTCGTACAACCCTGAGCCCTACACACTAACAATTTACTCTAAACTACTGACCTAGTGAACTGAACTCTGATAATCAAAGTGTAAACACACTCAATGCAATTCTCATATACCCCCTCCCCAAGGGTATCTTGGTCGACCTAGTCTTTGAAAAATAAACAAGTCGTGGGTTGCTGTTTTGCTATTTACAGTTACTAAGAATGAATTTTTCTGGTCAGAAAATCACAAAATTTATTCCATACAGTACGAATACACTTTTTTCTGAAATTGAAATAATATTCAAGTACTTATGATAATAGTCATTTGAGATTTCAGGGTGAAAATTTCAATTATTAACAGGATACGTGACAAAATTTTAAATACATAATGATTTCTCTCTCTATCTCAAATTTAGGATAAACATATAAAGATATCGGATATTAAATTACAATTTTTAATTTGATATTTGAAATAAATATCGATAATAATAAACAATTTCACCCGCCTGCCGTTTCACAAAGGGACGGCCGACGGCCAAGTCTTCTCGGCCGATCTTGCAAGTGTCACAGTCGAGGTATTGTAAAGTTCCATTTATAAGAACTTCGAGCGACGTATGTGTTAGATGAAATCATAAACTGAAAGCTGTGGCTCCGCTGGCTGAGCTGCGTTATTACGTATAAGGACAGATGCGGGAACTTGGAATAAAAATTATTTGAGGTGTTTGACCAAAATAATGTGTACTTCGATGTGTTGAGTGGAAATATGAGATACATAGAGGGCAGAGGAAAAGATACTAAGGAAATTTCTCGAGATTTGAATATTGCTATTAATTTTTCAAAAAGTTTCGATTAAAAAAATATTTATTTTCACCTTCTCTTTTTCGGTTGCGTTTGGGTCGGCCCGGCCGACCCTGCCTACCCTGACGAGCCGTCACTGTGCCCTACTATGATTTTTTCCTCTTCTGGGCTTAGAACTGTTGGTCTTCCGTAGTTGCTTTCGTTTTTACATTTGTCATGTACCTTGTTTAAAAGCGTATTTCTATGAATCCCAAATTTTTCTTCCGCCTGTCTATAACTTAGTTGCTTCGATTTAATTTCTCTTATAGCATTTTGCTACCTTTCTTCAGTAAAATTTCTGTAGGCTCTTGCTCCCAAGGGTCTCTTATATGTTCGAGGCATTCTGGCAAGATTTCGGTCGCGGTGTACATGCAAAAATTTTAAAAATCATATGTAATTATTTGGAAAACAGTACATAATACATAGGGGCAACATTGTGACATATTACAATGTTACCCCATGCTGCGAACTTTTTTTTGTTTACTTCGAAAAAAGATATTAAAAACATAATTCTTGACTATAATTTCGAATAAAATATGATAACTACAGGAGCAAATGAACCTACTTACCATTTTAACTGACAATATTTCAGATCAGAAAAATCTAAGAAATTGGAATGCTCTTCTCATGGCAGTCTACAAGTTACTAGAGAGGCCTACAGCTCTTATAAAGATGTATTTGATTGGGCTGACACATATGCTGCCGCCTGGCAACAGAAAAATTCGCTATGCGCGTGAAGCTTGGAAAATATTGGGCAGTTTGTTTCGATTTGCGTACTATCACAAAGTTACCCACTAGTCACAAAGTATCCCCATTTTACGGTACTTGATCTTGGAACTATTTTGGACAGTCTTTTTCTGGAAAATATAATTTTTGGACCACTACTTGATCACACGAAAATGAAATTACCTTAAGGAAGGCACAATTTCGATTCTCGAATCATTTTATATCTTCTATATACCATATTATGCAAAAATATGCAGGGAAAAAATTGTAAGAAATATAAATTTATATATTAAAGTCATTCTATTTTCAAAACAAATTATTTTCAAATCCGAATTTATGGGTTATAAAATTTCTTGTTCATTGAATCTATGTGATACTGTCGATGTAGAATTGAGAATATCGGCGTATAGCGGTCATTATAGCATGCCAATTTCGCCGTCGTTACCATTTACATTACAATGTTTCCTTTCACTGAGGTAAAGTCGTATCGGTATACCCTGTTTTTACAGAATATCATCATAGGTGTATTGAGTTTTCAGTAGGTAATAAATATTTGTTACTTTTAGATCTTAAAAGTGATTTTAACATGTTCATGCCCGAACTTTTTCGCAATATTACCTACACATAAGGCAAAGACTAATAGAAAGCAATAAAGATCAACTCCTCAACTACTGGCCGTAGCAGAAAACAAAACACAACGAATGTAAACGACCTGAAAACAATGAGCGCCGCATCGAACGAACCTGTTTTTCGATTTTTTTCACAACAAAAAGAATTTGCGGTAAGTTATCTTCGAGTTCAATATGGGACCGAACACAAAAGAACAAAAGAATGGTTGACACCTACATCGGTGCCCAAATACCTTACCTTGTATACGATCATAAAAAACACAGATGAACGAGGCGCCGGTGCACGTCCCCGTTTTTTTGTTTTTTCATTGGGAAAACTAGAGGACTAGATCTCCTTAGATTCAGGTGGTTGAACAAGGGAGAGAGATCTACTGGTGTCCGATACTCCAAGACTCAAACTTTTTAATTTGTTGTTTTATCCGTTTTCATTGATATATAATAAGTAGGAAATAAGTCGTCCTGAATACCCTTTTACGTGAGATAGATATGTAGTCTGAAAAAACAAAGATTGATTCTCAATCAGAATAATATTCCAGATTTGGGATTGAACTAATAATTCATACCATCTAGAATGTTATATGAAATCAAATACAGTTTTTCTTGAATTGAGAACTGCAATTGCTTCTGTAAGAAATGTTTAGAAAGCAACCCAAGACAATCGTTAAGTAACTCAATTTTACTAATTTTAATAATAATAATTAGTTGAAAGGTTAGCAAAATGCAAATGAATGAATGTGTGTCGGAATAATGTCATCAAACGACAAACGGAGATTTCCAAGCTCTTTAAAATGGAATACAATAGATTTAATTAATATAAACCAGCATTAGTGAATATAAATACTGGTGTGAAAACAGCAAACCGAGATAGCAAACTTTGACCTTGAAACCCCGAGCGCGCTCGAAAGATTGCGCGGAGAACGATGCAGAAAATTTTCTTTTTGCCGAAACATTTGATTGATTTCAATTCTTATGTCCGTATTGAGAACAAAGAGACACTCTCAGAGTATATAGGGCATTATCCTACACTTACGAGGTGTCGAAGGGGGCACAAAAAGTGACAAAATTTGCGATTTCTCAAAAACTGTACATATGATCGCGATCAAATTTTGTAGTAATATTGAGGACCCATAGCAACCAGGATCTGCACATACGGCATATACTTACACCTAAAGGGGGTCTAAGGGGGCGCAAAAAGTGACAATTTTGCGATTTCTCAAAACTGTACATAGAATCGCGATCAAATTTGGTAGTAATATTGAGGACCCATAGCAAACAGGATTTGCACAAACGGCATATATTCACACCTAAAGGGGGTCGAAGGGGGGCACAAAAAGTGACAATTTTGAGATTTCTAAAAACCTGTACATAGGATCGCGATCAAATTTGGAAGTGATATTGAGGACCCATAGCAACCAGGATCTGCACATACGGCATATACTTACACTAAAGGGGGTCGAAGGGGGGCACAAAAAGTGACAATTTTGCGATTTCTCAAAAACTGTACATAGGATCGCGATCAAATTTGGTAGTAATATTGAGGACCCATAGCAACCAATATCTGCACATACGACATGTACTTACACCCAAAGGAAGTCGAAGAGGGGCACAAAACAGTACAAAATTTGCGATTTCTCAAAAACTGTACATAGGATCGTGATCAAATTTAAAGTAATATTGAGGACCCATAGCAACCAGGATCTGCAAATACGGCATGTACTTACAACTAAAGGGGGTCGAAGGGGGGCACAAAAAGTGACAATTTTGCGATTTCTCGAAAACTGTACATAGAATCTCGATCAAATTTAGTAGTAATATTGAGGACCCATCGCAACCAGGATCTGCACATACGGCATATACTTACACCTAAAGGGAGTCGAAGGGGGGCACAACAAGTGACAAATTTGCGATTTCTCAAAAACTGTACATAGGATCGCGATCAAATTTGGTAGTAATATTGAGGACCCATACCAACCAGGATATGCACATACGGCATGTACTTACACCTAAAGGGGGTCGAAGGGGGGCACAAAAAGTGACAAATTTGCGATTTCTCAAAAATTGTACATAGGATCGCGATCAAATTTGGTAGATATCTTGAGGACCCATAGCAACCAGGATATGCACATACGGCATGTACTTACACCTGAAGGGGGTCGAAGGGGGACTCAAAAAGTGACAATTTTGCGATAGTAATATTGAGGACCCATAGCAACCAATATCTGCACATACGGCATGTACTTACACCCAAAGGAAGTCGAAGAGGGGCACAAAACAGTACAAAATTTGCGATTTCTTAAAACTGTACATAGGATCGTGATCAAATTTATAGTAATATTGTGGACCCATAGCAACCAGGATCTGCAAATACGGCATGTACTTACAACTAAAGGGGGTCGAAGGGGGGCACAAAAAGTGACAATTTTGCGATTTCTCGAAAACTGTACATAGGATCGCGATCAAATTTGGTAGTAATATTGAGGACTCATAGCAACCAGGATCTGCACATACGGCATGTACTCACACCTAAAGGGGGTAGAAGGGGAACTCAAAAAGTGGCAATTTTGCGATTTCTCAAAAACTGTACATAGGATCGCGATCAAATTTGGAAGTAATATTGAGGACCCATAGCAACCAATATCTGCACATACGGCATGTACTTACACCCAAAGGAGGTCGAAGGAGGGCACAAAACAGTACAAAATTTGCAATTTCTCAAAAACTGTACATAGGATCGTGATCAAATTTATAGTAATATTGAGGACCCATAACAACCAGGATCTGAAAATACGGCATATACTTACACCTAAAGGGGGTCGAAGTGCCCCCCTTCGACAGTACAAAATTTGCGATTTCTCAAAAACTGGACATAGGATCGCGAGGTGTAAGTACATGCCGAATGTGCATATCCTGGTTGCTATGGGTCCTCAAGATATCTACCAAATTTGATTGCGATCCTATGTGCAGTTTTTGAGAAATCGTAAAATCGCCACTTTTTGAGTTCCCCTTCGACCTCCTTTAGGTGTAAGTACATGCCGTATGTGCAGATATTGGTTGCTATGGGTCCTCAATATTACTACCAAATTTGATCGCGATCCTATGTACAGTTTTTGAGAAATCGCAAAATTGCCACTTTTTGAGTTCCCCTTCGACCCCCTTTAGGTGTAAGTACATACCGTATGTGCAGATCCTGGTTGCTATGAGTCCTCAATATTACTACCAAATTTGATCGCGATCCTATGTACAGTTTTTGAGAAATCGCAAAATTGCCACTTTTGAGTTCCCCTTCGACCCCCTTTAGTGTGTAAGTACATACCGTATGTGCATATCCTGGTTGCTATGAGTCCTCAATATTACTACCAAATTTGATCGCGATCCTATGTACAGTTTTTGAGAAATCGCAAAATTGTCACTTTTTGAGTCCCCTTCGACCCCCTTCAGGTGTAAGTACATGCCGTATGTGCATATCCTGGTTGCTATGGGTCCTCAAGATATCTACCAAATTTGATCGCGATCCTATGTACAGTTTTTGAGAAATCGCAAAATTATCACTTTTTGTGCCCTCCTTCGACCCCCTTTAGGTGTAAGTACATGCCGTATATTCAGATCCTGGTTGCTACATATTACTACCAAATTTGATCGCAATCCTATGTACAGTTTTCGAGAAATCGCAAAATTGTCACTTTTTGAGTCCCCCTTCGACCCCCTTCAGTTGTAAGTACATGCCGTATGTGCAGATTCTGGTTGCTATGGGTCCCTAATATTACTACAAAATTTGATCGCGATCCTATGTACAGTTTTTGAGAAATGGCAAATTTTGTACTGATTTGTGACCCCCTTTAGGTGTAAGTACATGCCGTATGTGCTGATCGTGGTTGCTATGGGTCCTAAATATAACTACAGAATTTGATTTCGATCCTATGTACAGTTTTTGAGAAATCGCAAATTTTGTACTGTCGAAGGGGGCACTTCGACCCCCTTTAGGTGTAAGTACATGCCGTATGTGTAGATCCTGGTTGCTATGGGTCCTCAATATTACTACCAAATTTGATCGCGATCCTACGTACAGTTTTTGAGAAATAGCAAATTTTGTCACTTGTTGAGCCCCTTTCGACAATTCGTAAGTGTAGGATAATGCCCTATATACTCTGAGAGTGTCCTTTTTGTCCTCAATACAGACATAAGAATTGAAATCGATCAAATGTTTCTGCAAAAATAAAATTTTTTGCATCGTTCTCCGCGCAATCTTTCGAGCGCGCTCGGGGATTTCAAGGTCAAATCTTGCTATCTCGGTTTGCTGTTTTCACACCAGTAACGCAGTATTCAAATTCTATAATCTGTCAATTTTCGTATCAGTCACACCAACTGCGAAAATAAAATACAAAAGGCACTAGGGGGTATAATCTGAATTTTTCATTGAATTCCAATAAATTTCTCATTATTCTTGACTGAAATAGATAAAATATTGTCTAATACTCGTTGCAGAAGGCAATTCCAACACGAATGCGTAATTCCTCCATTCTGCAACTTGTTTCAGAATATACTATCTCTTTTAAAACATTTGATACCGATCAAAGACTTTATATGTTTGGGAAGTTTATTGAATACTCTGATTCTCTTTCTACAAAAGGATTTATCAGTTAATGAGAACCTGCATGGAGGCAATCTCAGATCAGATCGGCCTCTCGTATTGACACCATGAAAAGAGCCATTCGTATCAAAAATGCCTTTATTTTTGAAAACACACAGACACATTTCCACAATATATAAACCAAACAACGTATGCAATCCCAGCCGCCTGAAATGATCCCTAAACGAATCCCTGTAATTTAAGGATAACAGGATTAGAATTATCTTCTTTTGTGCTCTAAAAACGCCACCAGCACCAGTCGATCCGCCCCAAAAACAAAGAGCACACCTGAACCTTGACGCAACCAGCGCTTGATAAACATTAACCAACTGTGACTGAAGTAAGACAGTTCTAAGATTTCGGGACAGGTAGCCAACAGAACTCAATCTAGAGGTTAAACGATCGCAATACCCCCTCCACGACAGATGTTCATCAACGACCAATCCCAAAAAGACAACTTCCCTACATCCATTTATGCACTGGCCTCCAACCTCAAAATTTATGCTAACATCCCTTCTCAGTTGATGATTATGAAACCTAACATATTTCGTTTTATTTAGATTAAGGTGAAGTGAATTCGAGTTGAATCAATTCACCATTTTGTTCTGTTCAGCATTTCCCATCCGAGACACCTGCATATCACCTCGTCCCGCCACAATGAATGAAGAGTCATCAGCGTACAATGAGAGATGAGCCCGAAGATCATCCCCTAGGTGATTCACATAAACAATAAATAGAAAAGGCCCCACAATAGATCCTTGTGGGACACCAAACCTAACATCGGCATAATCAGACCTAAAACTCTCCCTAATGCCCAGTGCCAGATTAACCTTTAGGCAGAGTAGGCGACTGCCTAGGGGCCCCGCACCAGCAAGGGGTCCCACATAAATTAAGGGGCCTAACAGATTTTTGGAATTACATTTTCAACAATAAATAAAATAATCATTGCAATGTAATATGTCTGGTTGTGACAATGGTCTACAGGCTCATATTAAAAAAATAAATAATCTCGCTCATTATGTTCCATGTGCAGCGCACTCACTGAATTTGGTTGGAGTACGTGCTGTGGAGAGCTGCATTAGAGCAATTTCATTTTTTGAATTTGTACAGGCACTACATAACTTTTTTTCGGTGTCAACTCATCGCTGGTCAGTTATGCTGAAACATATTGGAAAGGGTCTAATGGTGAAGAAAGTGTCTGACACAAGGTGGTGCGCAAGAGCGGATGCAACTAAGGCTTTGTCAGAGGGTTATAGAAATTTTCAGAAAGCTTTGCAATCTATTGTTGATGATAAGACTCAACCAGCACAAACGATTCACGAGGCTCGATGTCTAATAACGTGTTCTGATAGAAAGGAACATGCAGTAATGGCAGTATTTTGTGCTACCATATTGGATAGAATCAATGGTGTCAGTATGTCTCTACAAAAACCTAGCATTGAGCTTCGAACTGCAATTGGTCTCTTAAAATCCCTCTTGGATTTTTTGCAATCACAAAGAGAATTACTTGATGATTATGAGATGAAGGCAAATGACACCGATACCGAATATAGTGATGAAAATCAGTGTTTTCGAGAAAGAAAGAGGCATCAGGGTGAAGGATCAGCAGAAGAAATTGGGAACAGTGGAAAAAATAAGTTTAAGTTGGAAACATATTTACCTGTAGTAGATATGCTTTATTCAGAATTGATGCGTCGAATAGAATCTTATAGAGATATTGATTCTCTGTTCGGATTTCTTACAGATTTCTTGAAAAGAACCGACGAAGAAATCAAAAGTGCTTCTAAAAAATTCAGGGAATACTATTCCGATGAAATTGAGCCTTTTCAGAAAAAACGCTCACATACTGCCTGCGGTCACTCAAATAACTCCATACCCAGTCAAGAGCCACACCTCTGACACCATAAGCCTCCAGTTTCTCGAACAATACACTATGGGAAACGCAGTCAAACGCCCTGCTGAGGTCACAAAAGACTCCAGTAGAGCATCTACCATCCTCCAGATGTTCATAAACAACCTCCAAAAAACTCATAATTGCATCCGAAGTTGATCTCCCAGGCATAAATTCAAACTGATTTGCAGATATTAATTTATTTTTGATAAATAAATCAGACAGCCTATTCAAAAAATTTAGAAAGCACTGACGTGAGGTCAGATTAGTTTGGTGCTCTTGTTGAGCTAATTGCGAGTAAATATTCAAACCATAACTAATCTATAAGCACTCTGATCACGTGAACAATTGTATTTTCCCGTACTATGGGACAATGTGAAGCAAATATGAACGCCTAATGAATGAACAAACCTATATCTCAAATTAAAAATAACTACTCATAATTTTCCCCAAGTTTTGTTCGAAGCTATAATTCCCTTTTCCTAAAAACTTATGTCAGTGCTTTTCTGAATTTTGACAACGTATATTGTTTCAGCCATCGAGATTGAATTCTATCTCTATAATTTCCCGTTATGAAAAATTTTGATTAATATTACGCCAACTGACACTGATTAATGAGCCCGGCATTTGTCAATCGAATATCGATCTGTGATGGCCATCGTTCAAAGAAAATCATCGGGACGTATGTCATAACTCTTTTCTCTTGAGTAAATTAAAAAAATGATCATATCTTTAGATGGAAAAGAGCTACGACAATGAAATTTGAGGATAAGTAAGATATAGATCACCTCAATATATTCAGGAATTTTTATTGAAATCCGAAAAATGTCTTATGAGATAGTGAGGATTCAAAATTTTTTTTGGAAATTTTTGAAAAAAATTTAGCGTTACGATTTCTGCGAAATTTTGTGAGCTGTTTTGTTGCAGCCTCCCTCAACAATATTTCAAGTATCAATTTGAACGGATGGATATTCTAGTAGTTATTGAGTCAACAATATTTCAGATGCTCATAACTACTGAACCATCCGACGGATTTTGCCCAATAACGAACTTGACCGAGATATTTGGACAATTAACCTATTCTGAAAATATGAACACTCGAGCTGATTTCTTTTGGATGCTAGAGAGGATACGGCCAGCCGGACGACCGGCCGGACAGACTCAACTTTCGCCATAAATTCTTCATCAGGGAGTCGAACCCAATCGATTCCAAAATTACAGACATTCGGGCAAAATGATAGGCACTCTGTTCGGGTGAACAAGAGCGCCAAAAGCAGTATTCGAAAACTTTGGAAAAAACAGATGAAAGGGCAATTGGTCTATAATTATCGGGCAAGAGAATATCACCTTTCTTATGCAAGGGAATGATCTTTGTGATTTTAAGGTTCTCGGGAAAAAATTCTTAAATCCTTAAAGAATGATTCACGAATTCAGTCAACGGATCGATAATCACAGGAAGGACCCGTGCCACCAAGAATGCAGGAATGTCATCGTAGCCGCTCGATTTCCCACACTTCAGTTTCCTGGTCAAGAGAGTCAAAAGTTCATCAGAATCATAAGGTCTCAAAAAACTGTCTTATCGAAACGACTTATAGGTTTCTCAGGGTGGGCTACTGGGATGCCATCAACAATATCCTGTCGTGCCCTGACAAAGAAATCGTTAAAAATATTTGTCACCTTGACGGGATCATCATTATCATAAGGATTTTTTACTTTCAAATATTCACTTATAATACCACAAGAGCTTCAAAATTATCGGGTATTTCCCGATAGGTTCGTTGCAAACAAATGAAGGAGTCAAGTTTTTCAGGTTAAAAAATCACGAGCGCGAAGCGCGAGTGATTTTTCCTGAAAAACTTGACGATTTTATTTGTTTGGCCTACTGGGGAATCCTTGTACCACCTAGCGCCTGGAACTTTATTCCAGAATGGATTTTGGGTCAGGAATAGTCTGTCGCTCTTGATATTGACATCTCTCTTCTCTCTCAATTTCTGGAACAGTCTCACTGGGCACTTGTCAGGGATTTCCCGATTCTCCACCAGCCACTTGCTGTCTGATAATTTTTTATCACCACCTTGTGTGGTCTTGCTGAAAATTAGATTGTATTCAATTCTGCCAGTTGTTTCCCCGTCATTTGGCTGTTCTGCCTTGAAGTGATGCATTGACGCCATGCTGCCCTCACCACCTCTCCAAGCCAATTCCACTGATATTATCATGAATAATTTTTTCTGGAGGCCATCAGGAGTTTCCTCGTCCCAAACAGTGGTCATTGCATCCCAATCTTTTCCTCCAACGCTGCTGCACTTGCCCTCCGTTTTTCCGGAATAGATTGTAAAGCCTTACGCTTGGCATCACGAGCTCCTCGAGCGGTCTTGAATGCAGCATCCGAAAATGGGTTGATTTTGATGTCGAAATCGTTCAAATACTTTTCTTGAAGTAATTTGGCAGTCTGATTCCACATTGTTTTTATTGTATCTTCCTTATAGTCTTCGCCATCCATTTTCTTCATATTGTAAGCGTAATCATTCATAATGTTTGCCAATTGCGCTTCACTCGTTTCAGCACTCAATGTGTATTCCCTCTCAGTACAAAAAGTAGTAAATTGGTTCCAAACTGTTTTTTTGCCTTCTCGGTATTGATAGGAACATTTCCTTTGACTTTTTATCGATGGTGGACAGAGAACAAACTCCAAATCGACTCATTTTCATGCAAAATCTCCAATTTTCACAATTGAGTTCAACCTGTCAGTTTGACACATTTATTCTGACTTTCAGACATTTGGCGAACAAACTCCCATGCACACTTCATTTTGTTGTCCGAAATTTCTATTCTACTCTCATAATAATTTTTCTTTGTACGTAGTATCAAGTTAAGATGGATTCTCTAAGCCTATCGATACACATTTCTGAGAGAAGGAAATACACTTTTCAATCTGAAAAGTTCTCTCAAGTTTTCACTAGAGCGCCTCACCTCATTGGTTATCCAATTCTTATGTTTTGCTTTATGATGGAATTTTTTGATTGGAAAACTAATTTCAAAGTGATACCTGAAAGTTTTATAAAAATCATCCCATCCCTGCGATGCCGAATCCGGAAAAAACATTCGCTCTGCCTTCAACGACTCGATAAAATGATCAATATTGTGATTTCTGAAATCTCTCAATCTCAACCGGTCTTACATCGGAGTCAGTGGCAATACTACCCAGAATAGCCCTGTGATCAGAAAAACAGACATCTTTTGTATCCAATACAAGCTTAAAATTAGAAACAGCATGATCTAACTTATTGTTTACCCTAGTAGGCCCGAAATCAACACCCATGAGATCGAACGTTTTGAAAACCTTTACCAAGTTTCTATAATGAGTACTATCTCTAGTAGAATCAATGTTAAAATCTCCGACAACAATAAGTCGTCGAGCTGTCCTATATACATTATCTAAAGCATTTTGTATACCATCTATAAAATTTTTCACATTAGTGCCGTTAGGCGATCTATAGCATAGAATAATAACAGTATTACTCAATTTCCTTCTCAATACAGAACCGAGACAAATCGATTTCTTTTGACACTATGTTCTCTCTGCACCAGACTGCCACACCACCTCTGATGGTATTCTTCCTACAGAAATTAGCAGCCCTGTAAAAACCCGGAAAAACAGCACTATCAATACTCTGGTCTGTGCACCATGTCTCTGCAAAACACATGACATCGAACGAGTTCATCTGCTGCAACTCAACTATAATGTGATCAATTCTTGGTAGGAGACCCTGTCCATTCAAGTATAGAAAATTGTTCTTACAATCATAGTCATTTGTTTGACTTATTTTTCCGTTGTCTTCTTTTGAAGCCACGGAAAAAACTTGGAAATTGATGTTCCTTTTGGCCATCTAGCTGGATCCATTGCAGACTTGACGTTCTCTTCGTTCACTGATATTTTAAATGATGAATATTCCCCAGGATATTTGGAGACCATTTTCTCACATGTAACCTCAGGAGCAACCTTTTTTAGGTGATCTACAATATCAGACGTTTTTGTTTCTGTACTGAGTCTAGTAACATATATATGTGATCGCTTAGGAACTGCTTTTAATGTGCTCGTTTCATTCGATGAGCCAGTTATTCGATTTTCTTGAGTCCCTCTACTTTGCTTACGCACATTCCTTGGTATAGCTTTTACAAGGTTATTAGTCGCCTTTCCCACTATGGACCAATCATTCTCATAAAACCATAAAAAGCGTCATTCCTTATATGAAAGGTTTATCAGCAAAATTGGACATAAATACGATGTAACAAGCGCAATCAAGACACAAGGTACTATCAGGTCCAACCTAACAAAAGTCAAACCTTCCACACATGATCGCTGGTGTGTTAAGACGCGCTTGAATGTGCTCTGACTGAAACGTCTTGGGACATCAATTCAAACATTCCACACATGATCGCTGGTGTGTTAAGACGCGCTTGAATGTGCTCTGACTGATACGTCTTGGGACATCAATTTTTTTGTGATAGCACCGTAATAATAAAATCATTTATAGTGTTGATTAATAATCATAAGTAGTTGAAATAATTCACGTGATGTCGACCAATCAAAAAAACAGAATTCGAGAAATCGCTGATTGAGGCTCTGAAGTCTGACAATGTAGTGAAGGAGATATCTAATGCCATAATTAACTCGATATAAAGATGTTTCGCAGAAAAATTCAATGCTTTAGAGACCAAAATAATAACTTTGGAGGCTGAAATGGAACTACTGAAAACCAGTGCTGAAAAGGCGAATAATATTTGTGATGATACATTCCGTGAGGGAATGGAAAAAAAAGTCGACGTTCTTGAACAGAAGTTGAAAAATAACAACATACGTCTTATCGGTGTTAAGGAAACACAACATGAGGATGTGTTGACCCAGGTCAAGAACATTTTCACTGATAAATTAAAGATTTCGACTGTTGATGAGATTTCCAGTGCTTACAGAATTGGAAAAAGGATTTTTTTTTTTTTTTTTTAATCTCAATAATTATTAACAATCAGAATAACATTCTATAAGTTAATGTGTTAAGAAGTAGTCAAGTGACTTAAATAGAGCGGGAAAAGATTATCTCCAGTGAGAGAATCTCATTATTCCATTAAATCAGCTGGCCAATGTCTCTTCAATCTTCTTGCTAAGGTGTTTGTCAGTAAGGGTTGGAGTAAAATATTTGAGTGGTTTTTATGGAAAAAGGATAAAGAAAAATCTCGACATATTGTCGTTACTTTAAGAGACGTTAATTTCAAAAATATCGTTTATGGAAGAAAGAAACTTTTGAAGGGAACACGAATTGTAATGAAAAAATTTAGAAAGCACTGACGTGAGGTCAGATTGCTTTGGCGCTCTTGTTGACCTACTTGCGAGTAAATATTCAAACCTTAACAAATCTATAAGCTCTCTGATCGGGTGAACAATAGTCTTTTTCCGTACTATCGGACAATGTGATGTATATATGAAAGCCTAATGAATAAACAAACCTTTATCTCAATTTGAAAATAACTACTCATAATTTTCACCAAATTTTGTCCTATGCTTCTCCTAAAAACTTACGTCATTGTTTTTCTGAGTTTTGACAACTCCATCAAATTCTTTCTCTATGATAAAAAATTTTTGATTAATATTACGTCTCTGCTTTTCTGAATTTTGACAACGTCATCGACATCGAATTCTACCTCTATGAATTCTATGAAAATTTTGATTGATATTACGCCAACTGACACTGATATCTAGGTCCGCAAGTTGTCAAACGAATATCGATCAGTGATGGCAAATCTTTCAATGACAAAGCTCGGACTTCATGACATTTCTATTTTTCTCTTGAGTAAATGAAAAAATTATCATATCTTCAGAAGGGGAAAGCTACGACAATGAAATTTTAGGATGAGTAAGATATCGGTAACCTCAATATATATACGGATTTTTATTTAAATCTAAATGAAGTCTTAGGAGATATTGAGTATTGAAAATTTTTTTTTGGGGAATTTTTTAAAAATTTTCTAGCGCGACGATTTCTGCGGAATTTTGCAAGCCGTTTTGTTTCAGCCTCCCTCAATAACATTACAAGTATTAACTTGATCGGATGGATATTCTAGTAGTTATTGAGGAAACAAAATTTCAGATGCTCATAACTACTAAACCATCCGACGGATTTGGCCCAATAACGAACTTGACCGAGATATTTGGACAATTAACCTATTCTAAAAATATGAAAACTCTAGCTGATTCCTTTTGGGTGCTAGAGAGGATACGGCCGGACAGACTCAACTTTCGCCACGAATTCTTCATCAGGGAGTCGAACCCAATCGATTGAGACCATTTTTGGCTCGATATTCCAAAATTACAGACATTCGGGCAAAATGATAGGCACTCTGTTCGGGTGAACAAGAGCGCCAAAAAGATTTAACCCATTTGAGATCGAAATTAGTCCGGGAATCTTCGGAAAGATATGGTTTCAACAATGTGTGGACCTCCAGTGGCGCAGTTTTCATCAGGTCTGGATCAAATATTGAAAAACTTATTCCTGGTGTTTAATTTTGTTTCTGTATTTTGTTTTTTTATAGTTTGTTTCGCGGGCCGTATCTTAGAGCACTTATTGCTTTTTAGCGAATTTGTGGGATTATGTTTACTTTGGATCATGTGAATGTGCAGTCTTTACTGCCTAAATTGGGCGAATTAAAATTTTTCAACGAGCAGAATAAATTTGATGTTTTGTGCCTTTCGGAGACATGGTTGAATAGTTCTGTTGATTCTCGCAATTTAATGTTATCCAATAATGATGTTGTTAGACGAGACAGAAATACAGGGGCTAGGGGTGGTGGGGTTTTGATGTATGTAAATAATAAACTTCAGTTCGAAATTATTGATGTGCCCAATACTTCTAATATTGAACAACTATTCATAAAAATTAAGCATAAGGGAAAATATTTTATTGTCGGTGTTGTATACAATCCGCCACAGGTACCATACAAATTTTTTATTGATGCCCTTGAGAGTAGTTTAAATTACTGTTTATTATTTTGTCCAATTGTAATCTGTGTTGGTGATGTGAACATTAATTTCCTTGAGAAAAATTCACCTTCTGTGAACTATTTCAGCACTATGCTTTCTTCCATCGGTATCAAACAACTAATTTGGGAGCCCACTCATATAACAGCTTCCTCTAAAACTCTTATTGATGTCATTTTGTGCAGCGATGGGGCTGCCATTGATTCTACTTTTACTTGTCCTTCAGATTTTTCTTTTCCTTTGTGCATCGGTTGTAGGTTGGGGGTTGTGAAGCCTAGAGTTGAGCCACGTATTTTCCAGGTAAGAGATGTTCGATATTTTAATGAACAATTATTGTTTGATGATTTGATTAATTCTGATCTATGGAGAATACTTTATACTGACGATCTAGATGCGAAAGTTGATCTTCTTTCGAAGACGTTGTCAAAATTGTTTCATAAACATTTTCCTTCGAGAACAATTCGAATTTCGAAAAGGCGCGCACCGTGGTTGACTGACGAGATTGGGGCGATGCGGAATGCGGTGAACAGAACAATAACTCAAAAGAAGCGTGAATATTTTCGGCATGTTGCAGTGTACTTCGAGGAAAAATCAGTGGAGGGAACTTGGTCTTTGGGGATATCGGATAATTCGCATGTTGATATTGAAGGCAAGTTTACTGATCCGGATGTAGTAAATGATCACTTCCTGAATTTCTCAGTGGGCATTGGTGACCCTTCGGTTATTGATGATTATAAAAACAATCCTATATGTACAGGGTGGTTCAACTTTCGGCTGGTGGATGAAGAATCAGTATTTAATTATCTAAAAAGATCTAAAAATGGTGCGCCAGGTTGTGATAACATTTCAATCTCATTTATTAAGATTTGTTGCCCATATATTCTCCCATACATTGTCAACATTTTCAACAGCATCCTGTTGAACTCCAAATTCCCCACCGCTTGGAGGTGTGCTCTTGTTACACCTATTCCAAAAAACCGAGAACCTATGGAATTGTCTGATCTTAGGCCAATTAGTATTCTGCCAGGAAGATAATATCGGTTCAGTTTCAGGATTATCTTGAAACTAATAATTTAATTCCGGATGTTCAGTCTGGCTTTCGACCAGGCTATGACACAACCGGCCCTCTCCTTGATGTTACTGATGACATTCTGCAGGCTCTCGATGACTCCAAATGTGCTGCTTCAATTTTGCTTGATTTTAGTAGAGCCTTTGATACTGTGAGGCATGACATTCTCCTGGCCTTGTTGGAGTCTTGTGGAGTGGTTGGGCCGGCTCTGGCTCTTTTCGAGTCTTATCTCGGTGGGCGCTCACAATTCGTGAAGCTGGGTGGTAGACTGTTTGGGTCCAGGCTCGTGGCCAGTGGAGTCCCTCAAGGTTCAATTCTTGGACCTTTACTATTCATAGTTTATACATTCCAATTCATAAGGTTCATTCATCACTGCAAGGTTCACATGTATGCCGATGACTTCCAGCTCTTCTTGGATTTCTACATTGATGAGTTGACTGCTGCGGAAATTATGCTTAATGAGGATTTGGGTAGCTTATGTGAAGTGGCGAAGAAGCATGGTTTGATTTTGAATGCGCGGAAATCATATGCACTTGCTTTTGGCTCCTGAAAGGATAAGCAACTTGTCAAGAATAAGCTCAAACCTTCTGTTTCTGCTTGTGTTATCGATTTCGTTGAAAGTGCGCGTGACTTAGGTTTGATTTTGGACGAGTCACTGCGGTTCCGGGAATATATTGAGAAATTAATTTGTGGTGCTTATGGGGCTCTTAGAATGATGTTCCCTCATAGATCCTACTTACCGATCGATACAAAAAAACTGCTTTGTGAGTCTTTGGTTCTGTCAAAATTTAACTACTGTTCTACTATCTATGCTTTTTGCCTGGACCAGGAGTCTCTTAGCAGAATTCAACGTGTTCAGAACAGTTGCCTGAGGTTCATCTTCGGTATCAGAAAGTTTGATCACGTATCTCACAAGCTGAAGGAGTTGGGTTGGCTGCCGATGAAGTTTAGATTCGAATGTTATGCTGTCTGTACCTATCACAAAATAGTAGTCAAGAGATGTCCACCCTATCTCTTTAGTAAGTTAAGGTATAGAGCTGATATTCATAACGTCAATATAAGATATAGGAATTTACTGTCATGTCCCCATCACAGAACATCTACCTTTCAAAGAAGTTTCAGATATAATATTTATAGACTGTACAACAATATTCCTGAACACCTGAAACAGCTCAGCAAAAATCGATTTAGGACTGACATAAAAGATTACTTCCTTGGCCGTCTCTAATTTGTTTTTAAAAATCAGTCTCCGAGAATAAGATGTAGATCTATTGAGTATGCTCAGAAATGTATTATTTCATTTTTGTTTTTATTTTATCTTTATAAATGGTGAATGCCCAAATTGCTTAACTGTAACAAGGGATAAGTGGTAGAACACCTCTGGGTGAACTTCCCCTTGGGATTTCTATTTATTGGAAATAAAGACCTTTATTATTATTATAATGAAAACCAAAGAACGAAGAATTACATATACAAGTTTCAATGCGATTGTGGAACATCTTTATCGGAGAAACGAAGCGCCTCTTCAAAGTAGGAATAACATAACATCAGAAGCTTTCTCAAGTGTAAGACTGTTAGATCGAAGTTGGTCCAATATGCTGTGAATGAGAATTAGGTATCTGATAAAAAGTATTGATACATGTATATATCCAATGTGGAGAACCTATAAAAAGTCAAGGAAGCAGCATTTATGAAAGTCGCTTTTGATCCCATAAGTGCTGCATCAATCAAGTTGCCGGAAGTTCGGATGCCAATTAATAATAATGTTTATTCACGCAATAATAACAATTCAGAGTAAAAAATATAAATATATGGACAAATCTAAATAAATAATTGCTCGAAATAACAAGGAAAAAAGTCTTCGAACCACAGATAAGTACAAATTTGATCTGGTTACAGAGTTCTGTCAATCTTGATAATCAATGACAAGTGAAAAATTATTTAACATTTTTTACTTTCTCATAAACTTATTTGCATTGACAGTGAAAGAAGATGTTCAATGAATCGTTGGTAGGAATAACAATAAGAGATATAGCCCAAATAATGATTCTTATCTTGTTATATTCTTTAAAAGAAGAAAAAAAGAAGCCATATAATAATCTGGAATAGCGTAAGCTAACTTCACCTCTTAATTGTATTTTACAAAAATTCGAAATAAAAGACCTTTATTATTATTATAATCTTTGGCAAGATTAATTTTGGGTTAAAATTCTCCAGAATTGTGATAAGTGATAACGAACCACCTCTGTCTCCTACACTATATTTTTACGAGTTTTTTTCAAACAAAAACTGAACGAAATACTCCAAAATCCTTTTTCCTTATCGGTTTAACGAAGTAACTCTTTGTTCGATGTTGAAAGTTAGTTAAGAATAAGAAAAGAAATGGAATTCACCATGGCTAACTAACGCCCGTTTGCACCGACTTTTTCTTAAGGGCCAGTTAGGCTAACGGTCCCTTAAATCACACTTAACGGCCAGTTCGTGTTGCACCGATTTTAAATGACCCTTAAATCGGCCATTAAACCAACTTTAGTTAATTGACCAACTTCCGTCCCTTAAGAATATTTAACAAATTTTAAGTAATTTTTAACCTATAAAATCAAACAACATAAACAAGTCAGTAGGATGGAAGGTTTTGATGAGATCCTTGTTGAGGATTTTTTTGAGGGTGATATAGAGGTTCTTGAATTTATTGAGATGGGCTATCCAAGAAGAAATTTTGTAAGACCGAATTATTACGAGGAAATGTCGCAAATGGACTTCTTCAAAAGGTTTAGGCTGACAAAGTCTTGTTCAGAGTGAACTTATTAGGTACTTCAGTCAGTTGTGATACCTAACACTGATATTTCATAAAAATCTAATGTTAAATCCCAGTTTGAATAAAATTAACTTCCATATAAGACGAAAAACAGTTTTTTGTGAATAACTCAGAAAATATCCACTTTAGGGCAAGGGTGTGATGCATACACTCACATTATTTTTTTACGTAGATTCAATATCTACATATTGACATATGATATGATATGAGTGGCGAGTGAACGTGTTGTTTAGTGCTCCCGAGAAATCTTCAAAATTGGTGAAGAATATCTTTAGACATTTGATTTTGATTTCGATCTACTGTGAGTTAAGACCGTTCATTATAAGGTTACCAGATTTGTTTCACGGAATTCAATGAGACAACTGTTTATTTATTATTTATTCCGTTGACCCGTGATATAGATTGTTGTTCTCGTTCGATCGGAGCACACATTTATTCCGGTCTGTCTTCAATACCCAACGTTGCATGTGATACATGTTTATTATCAGGTGTACAGGAGCGTATTCTGAAAGTGCTGGCATTTCTTTAGCTCTTGATATTGTTTAGCAAACTCGAATTAAAATGACCAAGAAATCCTGCAATTGCTGCGATAAATACTTTGAAGATCACTTGGTTCTGATATGTTCCATTTGCCGGAAGGCCTACGGGAATGCGTGTGTTGGAATGAGCGGTTCGGAGGTTCGAATTGTGAACTCAAAGAAGTCTCTATTATGGAGTTGTCGTAACTGTGAAGGAATTGGAGGTGACATAGCCTCGCTGAAGACTGTTATTGTATCATTGCAAAACGAGATAAGAGAATTAAAATCCTCAGTTCAATTATTGCAAGGAGGTGAATGTCAAAATATTAGTGATCAGGCATTTGAGGAAGTTTTAGCTGAGTTCGAAGATCGCCAATCCAGGAAGAATAATCTGATTATTTATGGTCTTCCTGAACCTTCCCCAGAGATACCCAGGGATGATAGGGCTAAGCAAGAAAAAGAGGCAGCTAATTCCGTACTGCAACATGTAAGGGAGGATTTACTTGGAATGGATATTGCTACTCAGCGCCTCGGTAAATTGAGTGAAACATCTTCGAGGCCTCGACCACTGAGAGTGACTCTACCGAATGCTGCAGTTGTGCGTGACTTGTTGCGGAGATCGGGGAGACTGCGAACCTCGGATCGTTACTCCCGGTTATACTTGTCGGCAGACAGAACAATAAGACAGAGAAACTACTACGATCAAATAAAATCTGAAGTCGACAAACTACGTTCAGAGGGCGTAAATGCTCAACTTAAATATATAAAGGGCATACCAACGGTGAAACGTTTAAACTAGTTTCGCCCGGTTGCAATGATGAACTAACTTTTTTTGCTATTACCAAAACGTGCGTGGACTAAATACAAAAACCGAAGAACTTTTTTGCTCCGTGTCAGGTTCATCATATGATATTGTCTGTTTGACAGAAACGTGGCTTCAAGATGGTGTGTTTAGTGCCGAACTATTTCCAGATCATTTTAGTGTTTTCAGGAAGGATCGTAACTTGGAGTCGGTGGGTTGCTCTAGGGGCGGTGGTGTTCTGATGGCAGTCCACCAGAGGCTGCGTGCAGAGCCAGTTGATTTTTCAGCGCAGCGTGAACATTTTCCTTCCGTTGATTTAGTTGGGTGTAAAATAGAGACCGGTTTATCCTCTTTAGTTGTTCTTTCTTTGTATATACCTCCTAATATTAATAGTGATACATATAACTCATTTTTGGAATTATTGTCTTCATTTGTTTTATTGCATAAAAATATTGTAATTATTGGCGACTTCAATGCGCCGCTGTATGTGACCTCCTCCTTAACAGATGGTAAATGTATCAGCTTGAGAGTTTTTTCAGAAACTTTGGAACTTAAACAATTTAATCATACTCTTAATAGCTCTGGTCGATTACTCGATTTATTATTTAGTAATGTATGTTGTAATATGTTGCTGGATGATTATTCTATGGTACCTGTTGATCTTTATCATCCTCCTCTGTACTTTGCTTTGAAGGTAAAATTTGCTAGCGTTAGAAACATTGGAGTTAACCATTCTTCCCCACCGACCTTCAATTTCAGGAGGGCAAATTTTCCTCTGCTTTACGAGCTTATTTCAGAGACCGACTGGTCCGCGGTAACTAATGTGGAGGGTGATCCTGACTTAGCATGCAAGGAGCTTTATGAGGTTCTTGATCGTATATTCGAGAGATCCGTTCCTTATAGGTCATCTAGAAGGAGACGTTATCCATCATGGTACACCGCTGAGATAATACACTTCCTACACCTGAAGAAAAGATATCATAGAAAATACAAGCAGATACCAACTATATTTAATCGGTATAATTTTGGGAGGATGAGAAATGAAGTCAAGGTCAAAATTAAGATCGCTTACAGAGAATTTGTTAGGAACTCAGAGATCGATATAGCGGCCGACCCGTCGAAATTTTGGTCCTTTTTACAAACAAAAAAGGGTGGCTCTCGTTTGCCTGGTGTAATGAGCAATGGAAGCGAAAAGTACAGTAAGCCGGGGGAGATAGTTAATGCTTTGGCAACTTACTTTAGTTCGGTTTATGACAGTCCAGGTACTACTTCTTCAGATGATGTTGACTCTGGAGTTGCTCATGATCTTGTTAATTTCGATAGGATCGTGGAAGAGGATATTTTGTTTGCCGCTAGGAAAATGAAAGCAAATCAAACGGCCGGATCGGACGGGGTGCCGGCTTTCTTGGTTAAGGATTGTATCGGTGTACTTTGTGTACCTTTACGTCATATTTTCAACCTTATCCTGAAGACATGTGTGTTCCCTGAAGTTTGGAAGGTTGGTAAAATTGTACCTATCTTGAGGAAAGGTGATCCATCGCTTGTGAGCAGCTATAGGCCGATATGTATATTGTCAAACTTTGCGAAATTGTTCGAGATCATCTTATACAATAATATATATTCAATGGTTAAAAAGCAACTGCACATGGAACAGCACGGATTTATGACGCGTAGATCTTGCATATCGAATTTGGTAACTTTCGCGCAGTTTGCATTCGAGAGCCTTGATGATGGTACACAGGTCGATGTGGTGTATACCGATTTCGCGAAGGCATTTGATCGAGTGGATCATGATCTTTTGTTGCGAAAACTCGGAGCGGGAGTGGGCTTCTCTGACGGCTTGGTGTCTTTGATGAGATCATATCTTCACAGAAGACGTCAATTTGTTCAGTTCGAGTGTCATCGTTCTGGTGACGATATTGCTACATCCGGCATACCACAGGGGTCTAACCTGGGACCTCTTTTGTTTCTGCTTTTTGTTAACGATTTATTGGACTGCTTGGCGGTTGACAAATTAATGTATGCCGATGATCTCAAATTGTTTAAAAGGATTATTGATTGGTCGGATTGTGTTGTCCTGCAGAATGCACTGAACGCTTTGGTTGAGTGGTGTGCCGCCAACCGGCTGTGCTTGAATGTTGTGAAATGCAGTGTGCTTTCCTTTTCAAAGAACCGAAGTATTGTGCACTTTGACTACGCGGTTGGTAGCTCGGTTCTCACAAGAGTGACTGAGACCAGGGATCTTGGTATTATATTTGATCAGCGTTTGAGCTTCGT
This sequence comes from Micraspis discolor, assembly GCA_030674115.1. NCBI lineage: Eukaryota > Metazoa > Arthropoda > Insecta > Coleoptera > Coccinellidae > Micraspis > Micraspis discolor. Next base: position 56,331 of record JARTUT010001349.1, read on the forward strand.
CCCGCACATGAGTAATATTATAGTGACTGCATCTAGGACCTACGGATTTATTGTTAGAAATGCCCGTCATTTCAGCAGCACAGAAACCCTCATTCGTTTGTTTGATTCCTTGATAAGGAGTAGATTGACATTTGGTTTCATGATATGGCATCCTATTTATAGGGTACATAAGAAGTATTTAGAGTCAATTTTGCGAAGGTTTCTGAAGTATTTGGTTTGAGAGAAGAAGGGCGGCGTCTATCCAGCTAGAGGATTTGATCAAGATGAGTTACTCGAAAGGTTCGGAGCTCGGTCTCTTGAAATGGGTGCAAGAATGTTATCACTAAGGTTTTTGTACAGCATTTTGCACGGTCTTGTTGATTGCCCGGCACTTCTCTCCTCTGTTGGGTTCCGTGTCCCCCGGATGTCCTCTAGATTACAGCAGTGCTTCGCCATGGATACGCCTAGGACGAACTCACTTATTCAGTCCCCTGTGAGATACATGTGTTCCATATTTAATGATATATCTGAGAATTGCGATATTAACCATGATTCGTTCTCGGAGATAAGTAGGGTTTTGAGGTTGAATGGACGTTGATGAAGTAGAATTCAATTTGTTTTTGTAAGTGTATGCAAGTCATTGTTGCTATGTAATAATGGTGATTATTTGCAATTTTCATTGTTAACTTTTTTTCTCTTGGTGAATTTTGTTACAGGCTGAATATGCATATATATATTTTTTCTTTATATACCACTGTTATTCACCATATATTGGTTCTTGTATTGATATCCTTATGTTGAATCAACTTGCACTCATGTGTTTGTAGTAATATCGATGTGTTTGAATATTTCAATTACTGTTCTATTCAATTATGTAGTTTTCCTGTAACTGTGCAATCTAGCCTGTTGGAAATAAAGCCTTATTATTATTATTATTATTATTATATCTGCCATAAAAAAATGGGGTTCTAATTTGAAAAATTGATTTTTCACGATTTTGTCATCCCTAACTTTGACAGCGATTTTCTCACCTCCTGTATCATGAATCGCGATTTCGATTTTTAAAGTGGATACATCAAACTTACATCTTGGAAAATCCCAAAAATGAAAATTTTCCATCTAAAAACCTCGAAGTTATTCTTGTTTCAGCGGTGCTCTATTTTCGATTTTTTTTTTCGAATTTTCCCGCTCTGAGAGAATTTTTCAACCAAAACTGAAAAATGTTACATCAAAATAACTTGAAATTTTCTAAGGAATCTATTTCTGCAATAAAAAAATGGTGTTGTAATTTGAAAAACGGAAGTTGACGTCATTTCCGGAAAAACCGAAGGTGCTCATGCCTTGAAAATATTTTAGATTTCATCAGCATCGTGAAATACTTATAAGTGCTGAATTTCATGAAAATACGTTCAGTAGTTTCTCGTATAAATATGGGTGAAGTTCCTCGTGAAAGACTCTGTATAACGTCAATGTATGCCAGAGACATCTCTGTTATATGCTGAATACTCTAGATAATGCGACGTTGCCATACTTCAAATATATTAAAGGTCCCTTAGTTAAAGTTGACAGGAACTGGTTTGGTGCAAATCATTTGAATCTTAAGTTACCCCTTAAGTTAAAGGCCCATTTGTTAAGTAACGCTTAAGAAAAAGTCGGTGCAAACGGGCGTAAATTAAGTTCTTATTTTTTTCTTTGGTTGGCGCTTTGACATTGCTGACAGATATCTTTTCGAATGTTTAGTAACCTAGTTTTAGAATCACAGATAAATAAAAGTATAAAAGTCTGTGGTCGTCTGGTTGGTTGAGATGACGCTTTCAACACAAATTACAATTTATATCTGCCTTGCCGGTAATTGTAAATTTGAAAGAATGGCAAAATTTTATTTATTACATGTATTGTAAATAATTCGTTTTTACTAAGTAGTGTGTTATCTCCCATATCAAACCTTGTTCTGAGATGAAAAACATTAGATTTACTTAGGTTATTATTTTATAAATATCGAACAGGAAATCTTTATTCCAATTTTTTGTGAACAGAATACTGTTTTTATCACGATGGAATCTGAAGAAAACGTTGACGATGCTATGGACATTGATGACACTGTTCCAGAAACCCAAATCATTGAGAAATCAAATGAAAAACAAACTACTAACGATAATGCTATGGATGTAGTTGTGTTAGATGACGACGATGAGGATGAAAGAAGTAATAAGAGCTCTGAAAAGACAAATGGGGAAACTGTTGAAGCAGTAATTAGTCTCATTTCTGATACTGCAGGAGGTGACTGCATAAACTATCTTTGTAAGGATGGAAAAGAGCTCATTGTTGCTCCCGGATTTTGCCTATCTTATTACAGAGTGAAAGGATCAAATAAAATTAAGAAGAAAGTATGTTCAGGATGTTTCAATATGGCTGTTAAAATGTACGACAAATTCATAACTGAAATGAAATGTGGTAATTTATTATTCAATGTTGATGTTCCAATTTTAAACGATATGGTAGAGATTGAAGATTCTGACGAGGAAGAATCTAATGAAGAAAAGACTGAAGATTATTTAGAAGAAAAAGATTTCAAATTTGTTGAAAACAATATCGATGATGTTTTAAATAGGATTATGGTAAAATATAATTTGAAAGGACTGATAAAGAAAGAAGAAGATGCACTTAAATCCAGGTTCGAGAAAACACAAGGTAGAGAAATTATATGTTACTTCTGAATTGGTACGAGGTTGATATTTATTTCAGAGGATTGCAAGGAGCTGAGGGAAAATTTATCAAAGATGAGGAGACAAGTAGATAAATTACAATCAGATTTTTATAATGAATTCAGACCAGAAATCAAAGATGATGCGATGGCAACCATTATTATTGATGATTTTATGCTCTCTCCTGAGACTATTTCAAGACGAGGTAAGAATTCAGCCTATTTCACCTTGAACTACACAATACATGTGATAGTAATGTAGGTGAATTATACTTTGATGATCATATGAGCTGTAGTAAAAAGTATTCTATTTTTCTCCTCTATTACTTAATTTTTCTTCATTTATTCCTACATTTCGGAGGCATATATTGCAAAAAAATATCTGCTATATTTATTGAATTATAGTCGTATCATGTTCTCATTAGATTCTTTTAATGGTCTGCTGATTTTTGTCAGATGTTTCAAGTGTCCTAGTCAGTTGTCTGTCCATCGGTATTCCTAAGCTTTTTTTAGTCTCCATGTGCTGCAACACTTTCTTGTTTATCTTGAGTTGCACTTATACATTATGTCTCTATTTGGTCTTTCTTTTAATAATGCCTGCATCCAGGTATTTGCATCCACCTAAATTTTATATGCACTTCTTCTGGGCTCTTGCTGAGTCTCCTTCTATTAATAGGTATGAATGGAAAGTTACTAGTGTCTCCCTCTATTCAATTTGTATGTCCCTTCTTTCTGCTTGGTCAGTTTTTCATGTTCAGCATCCTGAATTAAACCTGTATGGTGAATCATAAACAGACCAATTCTATCTTGACTTTTGTGTTATTAGGCTCACAGCGATTTCACCACATGAATTGTCATAATTGATATGCATTCCATTACTAGTTACCAAGTACTACAGGAATGGGTCGATTTTTTCAGGTTTTACAAATCATAATTTAGTACCTTTTTTTGTGTCGACTCATATGGCACCTGTACATTGAGCTTCATTTTGTTTCCAGCATTATGCAAATGCTTCGTAACAATTTTTTGTGCTATACTTTGCTTTGGAGCAATCAAAACAGTACTCACATGGGTAGATTCATCACAACTTTAGATTTTCAAGTTACAACCTATAGTTTTCATTCTCTCCATTAATTCTATTTACTTAGGCATACCCTATACCTAAATCGAACACTTCATGAGTTATCAAAGAAAATCTTGAAATAAGGGAAATCCATGATTTCTTATTGGGTCAAACTAGTCTGTGACTTCCCGAAAACACAGAAAGAAATTAACTTTCGATGCTATGATATTACTTGGTCAATAAGACTAGGGCCTAGGTAGGAAATTGACATTTTTTGCTGAAATATACTCATTATATATAATATATATTCATCAATATTAGTACTGTAGAAAAAAGGTACCAGGAATTTGTTTATGAATCAGAAAAACTTTATTCTTCTAAATCTGTAACATCTTCTTTAAAATAGTACCCAGAATGTAATACACATATTCCATTGTTTTTTCCAATTTTCGAAACATGCTGCATAGTCCTCTTTCGGTATAGCTCCAGTTCCTTCTTCGTTGTGGTGTATATCTCTTCTATTGATTCAAGACGGTGTCTCTTTAGTTTAGAGAACAGCCAGAAGTCACATAGTGCCATGTCAGGCGAATGAAGTGCTTGCGGAACGATATGGGTCGAGTGTATGAAATTGGGCATTTATGGTTCTAAACAACATTTCTCTTTTCTGGGAACCAAATATTCACTCAATTTTGATTTCACTGATCCTTCAAATATTCCAACAAGTTCACAATGGTGCCAGACTCTCAGTCCATGATTTTGAAGCTCCAATTTCTTGATTTTGTTAATGTGTAGCTCATCAGCTCATGTTGATGGCAGTCCTGACTGCCAGTGTCTTTAATGCTTTCTTAAACCTCTTTGAATATTCTGTACTACTCATTAACTCTGGTTTTTGATAGAGTTTGCACACCAAAGGCCTTCTGCAACATTTCTAAGGTTTTGGCAGCAGGAATTTCATCCTGAACACAAATTTAAATGGAATTGTTGAATAATGTTAGACATTATCAAGAACGAAATAAAATCACAATTAGCCATTTACAAAAGCACACGTATTTCAAACACTGATGAATATTATGATATGTCCTTTGGCACAGATGTAAGTTACATCAGAGCCAACTTGACAATAAGAACACTTGTCCATATCAGAGTCATCAAAAATTTTAAATCAAATTTCCTGGACTTTTTGCTCAAAATATTTTGTCTAAGGAAATCATGGATTCCTTTTCAGTATACCTGAGTAAAATGTTCCTTAAATCCATTAAGGAATACCATTCAAAGAATTTATAGGTTTTATCCAAAGCAATAAAGCTAGGTTTTACTTGTATGTCAGGAAGATTCTCAAAATGTGAATGTTTTAATTGAAAAATTCAAATACAGAAATCATCTTATGCTCGATTTTACAAATGAATTCTCTTTAGTTCTCCAGTTACTACTAATTATCAACCTAATTGAAAAATATTGTTTATTCATACATGTATGTCGAAGTCTACAATATATACTTTTATAGTTCAACTAATGTTATTTCAGCTTTCGACAATGTGGCTAGAAATAATTTTCCTCCAGAACCTGCTAGAAAGAGTAATAGAAGAGTCAAGCCAGTATCTTACTCAGAAATTGAAGAGATTACTAATTCTAATAGCCCGAAACCCACTCCGACTAATCCTTCAGTGAATAAAGAACCTGAAGTAGTCCAGATTACAGCTGAACCAACTGATTTACCACCAAAAGGTCCAACCACTAGACCCTCATTAGAAATAAGTAAGTATTATGGTCTCTTCGATCTATTTTTTGTAATCTTACTGAAAGATACTGTTTTAAAATATGCCCTAGACAAATCCAAACATATTCCCAGCTCTAAATTCATCTTTTTCAAGGATTTTAACTATTTCCTCTGTAAATTGATATAATGCGGATGGGTTGATGTACCCTTCAAGTATCCATGTTGTGGACCATTAAAAAATCACATCTGCTTAAAAATGAGAGTATTCTATTACAAAAAACATGTTCAAATATTTTTGAAAAACTTGATAACAAACTTATTGGTCTTTAACTATCCATGGAATTCGTATCTCCCTTTTTACATACTGGTTTGATCATATTAAACTACTGGGAAATATTCCATACTTGAATGAATTATTTATAATGTGGCATAAAATCTCTTCATTAGTGCATAATTTTATCGCACTGATTGGAACACCATATACACCACTTGAAAAATTATTTTTGATTTTCGAAATTATTTTTACTATTTCTTCTGGATCAGTTGGGTTAAAAATGAAGATTGATTTTTATATGGTCTAGTATAAAAAAAAAGGAACCAAGTTGAGGTATCTTTTCGAGAAGAAATTTATTAAACTTTTCAACAACTACAATTGGCCTCCCCTCAAGTTCACAACCTTTATTAATACTATTTTTTCCCTTTATTTAGCCACATATATCCCACATGGTCTTATTTTTATTGTCATATTCATATCTATGTTTTTCCTGATCATATAAATTTTTGGTTCTGGGTTTTCAATAATGATAAAACATCCAATTTCTTCTTACATATACAATATGGGATCAAAAATGTTCATAAAGCATTTCCGCTGTGTGTCTACATCGTTTTCCATCTGAGCTAAGATTGACTTCCAGTCCTTTTCTCCTATCTCGTTCTTAAATGTAATTTTTGCCTCTTCACTATATATTCATCGATAAGTAGATACATTTGTAGGTGTTGAAAACAATTTAAATGTTATTTTTTGTCCTGAGTGATCTGAGATAGCAGTCCAAAGTACAACAGCCCTTACTGAGAAATTAACAAAAATGTTATATATACAACTATTAGTATTATTAGTTACTCTGATTGCTTCATATATTGTGGGATGGTAATGAAACAATTGTGAAAGTGTTAAAAACTCTGACCTTTTATTATTTGTTTTGTCCAATAAATCAATATTGTAGTCTCTGTCTATAATGAGCAATTTTTTTTCCTCCGTTATGAGCGACAGGACCTTTTCCAGTTGTTCAAAAATTATATTTACTAAGCCATTGCCACTGGCTCTATATATTGAAAGTATTATAACACTTTGGTTCCCTAACCTACATTCACCAGCTGCACACTCAAATTGACCTAAAATTGAACAGTTGTAACAAATCAGTCATGTATCCTAGTCATTAGTTTTCCTTCAGCCTTCCAGTGTTGAGTAATGCAAAAAATGTAACAGTCCTCATGATGAAAAAGAAACTGTTGTAGAGAATCCATACTATTTCCCATCGACTGTACATTATGTTGAATTGCGCTGAAATAATCTCTAGATGTATCTTTGTTTATGATTTTGTTTACTTGTTTGTGAATTCTCTTCATTTTTGTTCATTTGTCCTCCACCCTAAAAAAAAAGTACCTGGGGGTAGTTTTTTTTTGGATGCACTAAGATTGAATCTTTTAATGCCTACATTTTCCGGCCAAAATTCAGGCTCATACACTTCATCTTTTCGATGGAAAGGTATCTTGACCAAAAAACTTTTTTTTCCTTTCAAACTTTAATTCTCAAATCAGGAGATGATGTAGAATTATTTAAAGAATGAACTGTAATCTTTTTTGAGTTTAAAATCGAAATAAATTCAAAACGAGCTTAATGAATGATGTGTGAGCATACTAAAGTATTCTACTTGCTGTTTTGATGCTTATTCCTGTACGTTGATGACCTGAAGTGTCCTGCTCTTATAGCGGCTGATTTCTTTTGATGTTTTATATGGATTTTAATTTGAATTTTTTGTCTACTTGAATTCCCAAGTACCTGTATTTTTGTGATGGTATTATTTGGTCATCTGCAAGTTTTATCGTTGGAGAGTCTGCTTTAATTTTGTGATTGAACAAAATCAACTTAGTTTTTGCTGGATTGGAATGAATCCTACATCTTTTCATCCATTTTATGGTAGTGTCATGAGTAATAAGGGCTGTATCGTCTATAAATTGTAGGATGTATGTTTGTTGAAATGATTTGTTGTTTCTTAATTATGATTACATTCACCATTTCAAAAGATAATAGGAAATTTAAACTTTCCAATTCACAGATAAACTCAGAGTGAGAAATATCCTGAATATAGTTGTATAAGAAGTCACAATCGGTTACCTAATAGAATTAAAAATACAAATAATTCAAAAATATTTAGGAAATGAATGAGATCATCGATAGTGAAACTAGAACCATATGAGTTGGCAGATTTCTTTAATGCCAAATTTAGTTGAATAATTGTATACTATTAAGACACTTTCATTTGAGATTGTCTCTTTGTAATCTTAGCCGAAATAAAGAAATGTTATTATTATCCCTTTGTTGAGTTTTTCACATGGTGTAATATCATAATTCTCATGTAAAGCTTAGCTTGATTTGTTTTCTTGGAGATTATTTGTTTACAGTATCTATTCATTTGTGGAAAACTCAATAGTTCTTTCTATGCAATAGGCAGAGTGAAAAACTCGATTCCTTTAGAAGCTATCATCAATGTTTATTGCAGTTTAGTTGACAGCCACATATCTTACAATATCATCTTGTGGAGGAACTCTACTGATGTTAGTATAGTATATATAATTCAGAAAAGAATTTTGTGAATGATCTTCAATATCCCTCAGAGGTCCTCTTGCCTTCCGATTCTAACAGGGTATATATATCTTTAAGTGCCTGTTGCCTGTTGTATTTTAGGGAAAATGAGGAAAATTTCACAAAACTCTAGCTTTCATAACTGTAATACAAGACATGATAACTCACTCTGTATCCCTAAACATACTACAACTAAATTCGGATGTTCACCAAAACATCAGTGTATCAAGCTATTCAATCATCTCCTCAAATGCATTAGATCCCTTGATCTCAAATAATTCAAGAAAATAATTAGAGCTAAGTTAGTTTCGGAACGTTGTTATACTGTTGAAAATTTTTATCAACTATCTTTTTCAGTCTTGTAATTTTTCTGTTATATTTTCTCCTTTTGATCTGTCTTATACATGTATTTATGTCTTGAAGGATCAATAAATATATTATTATTATTATTATGCGGTTTGTCTTCAGTAATGTTGCTGTTTCTTCTGAGATGTTTCCATGTAATTAGTTATTCTTTCTTCTGATTTCATTTGTTCCAAACCTTTAATCAAATGGTTTTTGTCGTTACTTGATTTGATTATAAATCCTTACCTGGTTTGAATTACTATGTCCTTGTTTGCGGGGAATAATTTTATCCACGCGTTCTTGATGTGCTGGGTTGTGTTTTTACCAAATATAAGCATTTGAATATTTTGAGCTTTGTAGCTGATGTTTGCTTTGTCATCTGTGTTTATTTCAGTGTTCTCTTTTGTTGACAGTTTACCTTGTGTAGTATTTCTTGGTTGTGGTTCAATAAATGTGTTTTGGATATCCAATTTTGGTGGTTCTGATCTCATTTCAGGAGATGTGCTATCATTTACTTTTTTTCGCCAGCATATTAGGTTTGTTTCCTTGTTTTTTTTCCAGATCTTCTTCTGTCTGAGGAATTTTGTATATCCTCGCCCGTCTGCGACATTTCCGGAAGGAAAAATCCCTCAAACTCTCGGTCGTATATCTCGCGATCGGTACTTTTCTTTGATTATTTATTAAAATTCCAATAATAAAATATAAATGTTGATTGTAAACAGACCGTTATCACACATTTGTACGCCTCAAACTGGAAAAAATTATTCCCTTTTTATTTGAACTTGAAAACATGTTGAGTGTTATGTTCTCGAATTGAAAACGAAGGAAGGTTTAATTTGCCGTTGCGAAAAAACCTTTTGAGTATGTCCACTCAATTCTCATTGGCCAATAGAGGCCATGAATTATTATATTATCCAATAGCAAAATTCTTAATGACAATGATAAAAAAAAGAGAGCTGTTACAATCTGGACTTATTTCGGCTCAATATTTTGTCCGCCAAGGACGGATAAAAAAAAAAAGCATTGCAATTTGAAATTCAATATCTTGAAAACGATGCATTTTAGAAGGATATATGTAGAATAATATATTTTTCTAAAGTGTTCAAACATATCGTAAATGCAAGGAGTTTTCTTGCAACTGTCTTCATAGTAAATTCGGATGTTTTTACGAGTTGTTGATGTAATAACTAGAAGATCTTACAGGATAGAGCAAACATGTTTTAATCTCAATCAGTGATTGAAATCTTTCCGTGAAATTTTAATTGAACTGTATTATCCACTATGACGGCATGAGCAAAAAATAAATAATTTTACTGAAGAAATTTCAAAAAATGATATAAGAAAAAATTGGTTTGTTTTATCTCAAGAATCTGTGGATAAAAATTATTGTACAAGATCTATCAACAGTTTGGTGACAGTCAAAGAAGTTTGGAATCTTCTACATTTAGCTTATTTGCTCTTTTTAACTAATTTATTTTCATTTCAGATGAAATCTATTACATATCTCGCGATACTAATACTTCTGGCTGTTGGGTGAGGGCACGATTGAATAAGGTGCTCTTACCGGGCAGTATTCATGATGGTCAGAAGTGCATGACGACCTTATATAAGCTCACAGAACTAAAACAGCAGAAAGAAAGAGTGGTTGGCGGTAAGAGCATCGCCTATATTAATCCATGTCCTACCAGGTTACGGGTGGGAGAGAGAGTTATAGCAGTTTTTAAAGAAGGTACCGAAGTAAAGAAGAGATCAAATCCATATTATCCAGGCATAGTGGCTGAGCCTCCTTATGAGGCCAATAAATATCGATACCTTATCTTCTTCGATATAGGTGAGTGACTATATGTTTTTTATGTAATGTAGAAATTGAGACACACTCAGGAATGGAAAGAACCTGTACTAACTTTTTTGAAGTATAATTGATCAATATTGTCATATGAGTGGCTGCATTTCATTTTCATTTCAACATGGTATCATAAACAAGTACATATATAACTAAACTGTTTGTATGACCTAATTGTGAATTTGGCCTATTACTCTAAAACAAAATAGAATGGAAAAATCCAGTTGATGTGATGATTTTTTTAAAAAAATTATTTATTCGGTTAGATTCATTTCAGCGAGTATCACAAAATCTTGCCATACATATCTATGTACAGGTGGTTTATCCACCTCTATATGAGTTATGTTGCACATTGTACACTCTAGATTCCAAAAGAAACCGAACTTAAAAGAAAAATTTTACCAATAGTGCCTTAAGTTGTAACATTTTATCCGTAGATGGCTTAGTCCCTTATTGACAACTTTTATAAATTTCATGACATTATCATGATTACTTCCCTGGTTCCATAGAATCTAATTTATAGGATTTCAACAACTAAATTTTTTAATTTGTTCAAGGTTACTCCCAGTATGTTCCACACAATATGGTCAACTTGGTTTATGATGTGAGCAGGAGAGTCTGGGAGGACATGCCACCTGATTGTAGACAATTCATCAAGAAGCACATAGAAAGCCAAGATTGGCCGATGGTCAAATTGAAGAAAGATCAAACAATCATAACGGAATATAACGGTAAGTCTTGACCTCCAAAATAGGATTGGAATTGAAATGGCTGAAATATTGACTTCTTTAAATGATCTATTATGAATTATACAGTTATACAGATGATCCTACCCGGTTGTAGTCAAAATCTCAATTCGGTTAGACTCAGTTGAAAATTTCATTGTTACTACTTCGAAGAATAAGTTTTTTTAAAATGAAATAACATATTTGATGTTGAACTAACTCCATCTATAACTTGAGATATTATGTTCATGTTTCCATATAATACTTGCAACTGCAACTTATTCTTTCAGCTGCTGGATCTTGCTATTTCTATTTTATCAAGTATATTTTGCTCAGAAGGTTGTTACAAAAAGTTTTGTGAGGGTAAGATGGTCCTCACCCTAAAATGACATAGAATCGCCCACCATGTAGGAATCTGTCTGCCTTTGACGTGATTATTTCGAACTTTAATACTCACGGCGATGGCTCATTAGATGTTCATGGAAACCTAATAGCACTTTTCAGCTGAAAATTTGTTTTTTGTGGTGGTTATAATAATTTTCTTAAAAAAATTTCTGACCTCTCGACCTTCCGGTTATACCAGAAACTGACTACTACCTTTTTATTTCAAATGGCAAACCCAGTGTATCAATTTATCAATAAATACATAATTTGATAATAATTTCAGCAATATGACATAGCTTGTGAAAAACTCAACAATTTTTGATTTCATTACGATTCGAGTGAAAAAAAATGATGGAAGGCCACTATTAGTAAATTGAAAACTTCAAGCCTTATTGAGGAGTTACTTGAAATAAGGGAAATCCTCAATTTTTACTGAGTGGTAGTAAAAAAATTTGAGTGTCCGATTTAGCCATAGGGTTTGCTTAAGTAGTAACCCCCCCCTTTTTATGTAATGGACTGAAAGAAACAAATTATTTGCTTGAAAATCTGGGGCTAATGAAATTGAGTTGTCCATGTTCATGAACATACTGTACATTTTAGGTCTGTACTGTGAATACTGTCTTAATACCAAGTATTGGCAGTGTTGAATGCTGTAAAGGTTTTTTTGAAAAAAAAAAAAACCAGCTGTGGGCTTAATTAAAAAAAATTGAAATTCTTTTCCCGTACTCTCGAATAGTGTGATTCAAATATAACCGCCACGATAAATGAACAAACCCATATCTCAAAATGAAAGCTCTAACGGGCGGCACAGGGAATTTTTTCAGAGCACCTCCAGTTAACTGTATTTTCTGTAATTGCCTGCTCTGAAGTGAATGAAAAGAAATATAACTTCTGGTGAAAGAGAGCTATGACAATGAAATCAGTAAATTTGTAAGATATCAATTATTTCCATACATGCACAAATTTCTGGTTGAATCTGACAGATATCTTATGAGTTATTAAGTATTAATTTGATCTGATGGATATTCCAGGAGTTATCAAGGAAACCGAATTTCAGATTCTCATAACTGATGATTCGGCCAAATAATGAACTTGACCGAGATATTTGGACAACTAACCTATTCTAAAGATATAAAACTATTGCTCATCTCTTTCGGAAGATAGAGAGTATACGGTCGGCCGGACGGACATACCAAAGCTTGACCCTGGATTCTTTATCAGAAAGTCGAACCCAATCTGAGACCATTTTCGGCTCGATGTTCAAAATTTAAAAACGCTTGAGCAAAACGACAGCAGGCTGTTCTACTAGTACAAGGATGCGAAAAGTGTGGGTATCCTCTTCACCATTATTCTTTCATTTTAATTCTACTAACTCTATAACTGAGTTTTGCCCAAGTTACTGCGTATTGCTTGAATTGTCATTAAATGAGGTATCAATAAATGAATGATACAAACATAAAAAATTAGATAAACCTAAGAAAGTCCACCAAAGGAAAGCCTGTTTGTGGAATCATTTACAAAACAAAAAAGTATGCTGATACAATTAAAAGAATGACAAAATCGAATTTGCATCGTTGTAACTGAAGAACTTCATAAGCACCAGGCAGTTATCTAAATCAGAAAATGATCGAGTGAGTTAAGTGAACTCTCCTAAACTACCAATAGCTAATGGATTGTCACTCTTGGCAAAATAAAAACTCTTTCAGAGTTTTATTGAAGGTATGAGCATTGCAGATGTTTCGCACCTCTACCGGAAGAAACTGGAACATTTTGGGCCCAAGAAAAGAAAAACATATCTGCCCCTTCACTATGCGCATGAAAGGAGGAAGATAGGTTGTATGATGATGCAATAATATACTGGATATGCCATTTGAAATAAGAAAGTAGAAGCGCAGTTTCTGGTACAACCAGAAGCTGTAGAAGCATGTTTATTTTAAGGATGAAGATCATCTAAAACCACATTATACAAATTTTCAGCTCAAATTCTCATAAACGTCTAATATCACCGCCTTAAAACACCCAGTGTTGATAATCGCTTTCCACTCAGGTTTGTGTGACCCTGGAGGTAATCTTGCATAAAGTGCAAATTTCGGGCCACTTAAACTGCAGCCAGGGTATCAAAAATATACTTCGCCGGAAAAAATATCTAGCAATTCCCATGGTTGAATCTCAAGCTCGGGTTTGATTATGTTTACAATTGAAATTTTGCTATTTTTTAGGTAAATGGATGTTGTGTACGGTGATAAACGTCGACTGTTCGTTGGTTCAAGTATTCTTCGACGAGTTAAATCGTTTCGAATGGATTTATAGAGGTTCCAGAAGAATTAAGGAGATATATAGGGAAGAACTAGCCTCACTGAATAGAACATCAGGCCAGAGAGCTTCACGGAAAGGCCAAGTGAGTTATTTGTTTGTATTATTCTGCTGGTACAGAATATTTCATGATTTACTTTCAGATTGAATCGAAGAATATTGTGCAGTACATGCCCAATGTCAATTTCACTCAGTCGGAAACATCTGAAACCATTGAGGAAGAACAACCAACTAGCACTGGTGATTCTGGAATAGAAGAGGAGCAGAATCAACCAAGCGTTAGAGCTGTGGCTCGTAAGAGTACCGCCAAGCCTCAGAATCATACAACACCAGCGGTTGTACCATTCTTGCCTCCTGTCAATAGTAACTCTTTCAACGCTATTGGTCCCACCAGTAAGATAATGGTAAGAGATTTCTTATTCTTGAATTGGGAAGCCTAACTCTTGCAGTAAATAAGCACATGTTGTATGACTGAACCGAGTGGGTTGTTATTACTATCTATCAAAAGTAAATGCCTAAAGCCTGAGGACATGATGCAGCTTGAATTCGTCATATTGTCATAGAGTGCTTACCAGGCTTGAATTCTGAGATATTCTTTAAAAAATTTAAAATAAAATTCTAAAGCATTCTACATACATGGTGTATCGACATATATGACACGTTAGACATTTCTGGAAATATGATCACTATTCTCTTCAGATAACTTTCAATCAACTACATAGTCTATAAGCTCATATGCAGGAGTTGTTCAAATTACCTCATGGATCTAAAAAGTGAATAACAAATTTTGTATCACTAAAACTTCCTGAGATTGATTGCTTAGGATGAAAACAATAGGAAAACAACAAAAATTCTATGAGATATTCAAATATGTAATACAAATAATAATGACATATCTTACACCCCAGCTGTGTGTACTTCTAAATCAATTGGAAAATCAACAGGTCTTTCTAATGAAACATTATCCTGTACATCCTCCTGTACACTTTTTAATCTGAAATTGAAACATTCCATGAAAGCTAGTACAAAATTCTTTTAATCACCCACTTTTTGAATCTCTTTATCTGAACTAACCTTCTATTACGTCGACGTGTGGAAAGACCTTTTCTTTTTTCTGGATATTTCCCATTATTAACCTAATTGAAATTTGAAGAATATATTGACTATTACGTATGGTCGTCAGAAAACATTAAAGAACAAAAAATATAGTAGTTTGTCTTTCCTACTGAACAAACTGATATGGATTTTCCATGGTAACTTGTGAATAAACATGGAATCACATGCTGCGCAGCGCACCCTGATTGGGCATTAGTATTAAGAATGTGCTGTGTTGCCAAAACCATGGAGAATCAGTGGATATAACTGGATAGCCGAATTCCGCAGATGACTTTTTCCTATCAATAATTTTCCAATGGAAAAATGGGGAATATTTTTTGTGAAAATTCATTAAAAAAATCCCTCGTTTGCGGAAAATTAATTTAATGAATATTTATTTTTTGATCAATTTTGTTCTTCAATTTTTTTTCATTTAACAAAAACAAATAATTTTGACTACATAATGAAAACTCCATGCCAATTGGAGATATCTAGCCGATAGAATTGGTTTTGTTTTCTTTTTGAACTAGCAATGAAAACTGAGTGGTATAGACCCCTCTTAAGGAATCATTACTTATGACTGATATAGGTAACACTTTCACTTTTGAAGCATATCCAGCTAAAGATCTGAAAGAAATCTGTAAATACCTTAAAAGTGGATGAAATCCCAATGACTGCGTTAAAAAAATTTTGAAATTCTTTTGTTAACAACTCGTTTAAAAATAGAATATTCTCTAGTCAACTAAATTCCGCATTTGTTGTTCCTATTTATAAGAAGGTGGGAAGAGATTTAATTGAGGATAACAGACCAATTACTATTTTTCAATCGCTCTCTAACATATTGGAGCTGGCAATCAGTAACCAGTTAATAGAATTCTTCAGCGTACATCAGTTTTTCTCTGCCCAACAGCTCTCGATCTCAATTCTAACAGTGGGAATTTTTTGAAACCTGTATCACATCACATTAATTATCTTACTTACTACGACCTTTGGAACTTACCAAACTATTATACCACTCACCCATTAATATAAAATCCTTGTATTCTGAATCCGTTTCGTTTCAATGTTGATGAACACTGACATATTATATTTTATTTTTCACTTGTACATTATATGTTTATTTTACCTTAGAAAGGGTTGCTATAAATACACTCATTATGCCCGTGGGCATTTTAGCGGGCATTATGGATCATAACGCCCGCTCGTTGTGCGAGAAGCAAAATAAGCTAGAAAGAAATTATTTATTTCACAGAATTTTAATACTAAAACAACGACAACTCAACAAACGAAAAACAAAGTCTTTCTTAATTAAAATTAAAAGTGCAGTTTTCGAATTTCCCGGAAAAATTCTTCAATCGTGAATCTTGGGATGTTTTCGAAACCTGAGGAGCGAAAACTTGACTACAAGTACTTGGAAGTTCGTTCACAAGAGAACCACTAGAGAATTCATGAGAATCTGTTACCGAATTCACAATCATCGTCGATATTTTGTTTTTGGAAAAAATGCTCTGCTCTATGTAACCTTCCGCCACAGATGCACTCTTCCATCTTCCGTGTATTTTTAACGTTTCATATGATGCACCAGCCTCAGTTAAAAGAGTTGCTGAAGTCCGTCTCAAACAATGTCCTGTATATTCATTTGCATTATCCAATTTTAAGTATTTGGCAATCATCAAAGGCACACTTCCTATGGTATTTTTGCCAACAGGTTGGATGGTGCACCGACCATTTCGGAACATGTGGAAAAATCTAGGATTCTTCACTCCACTGGGTCTCCAGGATATATATTTTCTGACCAGCCCCAAAGCTCCTATTTTTTCTTCCTCTACAATGCTAAATCTTTTTGACATACCGGTTTTAGTTTCGGGTATTTTAACAAGTAAACAGCTACCCTTATCTTCTATATCTTTGATAGACATTTTCACTAATTCATCTCTCCTTAGTCCTCCAAAAACACCCATTATTAGAACTACTTTATGAAGAAGATGAATTTCATCAGGAGCTTCATTGATGAATGTATGAACTTGTTCTGCTGACAAAACTTTGGATTTCTTATATATCCTTTAGATTTCATTTTTAAAAACGCTACTAGCCGGGAGAATTGTGCAATATTGATATTTTCATTGACAATCAGTGTAGATTTCAAAATAGAATATTTCGTCCACAATGACGCAAACTGATATAAAAAAATTACCCACTTGTAAACAAAATGAAAAATAAAATAGCATACCAATTCTTGAAAGTACGCCAATAACACTGTTTCATCTATAGCAATTATTTCATTTTTCAACTTCCATTGATGGAATGTTTCATAATCCTTGTCGTAGACGAGTCTGGATTTTTCTGGTAATAAATTATTTGCAGCTTTGGCTGCATTTTCAATTATATTATTTGGCAAATTGCTATTCATTTCTGTTATTTCTTTAAATCTTCACAACGAAAACAGTAATGAAATTCACTTAATAAAATGATGACAGCAATAACGAACTTCAAAATATTAACAAATGCCATGGTTACTACTGAAAGTTAAATGGAAAAAAATCATAGGAGCAATCGAATTTTATTGTAATTAAATGATATATTCGTGAAAAATAAAATCTTGTATGCACCACGAGCGTTATTAGATCCTAACGCCCATCGGGCAACATTCATCCCTCGGGCCGAATGTTTCCCTCCAGCCGTTAGGATCCATATAACGCACTAGGTACATAAATAACTATTTTAAACAATACCCAAGCGAAAAATGATAGCAGGCTGTCGTAGTAGGAACAACCGCGCATAAAGTACCCTCTGATATCAAAGTTGAAATAATTTGCGTCCATTTTGATAACACCTACTTTGTTCCAGTATTTCACTCCTCGTGATCAACACACCATGAAGCGTCCATATAGATCCCACGAATGCACGCCAAAATGCAAAGATTTCCTAACACACAACTTCAGTAAGTTGCGTGGACAAAATCCACTCTCCAAACCACTTCTATGTGGTTGGGCCAGGATGACCATCAAGGGCAGGGTACGCAAAGATATTGCGTACAAAGCTCCTTGCGGCAGATTGTTACGGAACATCGCTGAGGTGAGTCTCAAGAATTTTTAGTGTCTTACAATGATCCCTTCCATATATGTTAAATCCCTATTTTATTTTTTTAGGTTCATTACTATTTGTCGATTACAAAGAGTGAGATGACAGTCGATCTGTTTGATTTCAATCATATGGTTAGGTGTCTTGCAGAATTTAGCGTGGATTGTGATCCGGATCCAAAAGATCTATCTAAAGGTTGGTAATGTGATGCTTCAGTATTTGAAAGCAGAGTGAAATAGAAATGCAATTTCGATTTTTTTCTCAACCATCCATACCCAATTAATCGCTTTGATTATAATCTTTCTACGTTTGTGCCACTCTATACGTTCTTCGAGGTGTTACAGAATTTGGCTGAAGAGAAGTGCTTCAAAATGTCATCTAGTAACAATTATTGATTGTTATAATGAACAAATGGACGTTTACTAGGGGCCCTTTAGGCTTTGAATTGATAATCAATATAAATATTTTATATCTTGAAAATATTAACTAGCAATTGATATCAAACAGATTTTCAAAAAAAATTAGAAATCACTGACGTGAGGTCCGATGACTTTGGCGCTCTTGTTGAGCTACTTGGGAGTAAATATTCAAAATATAACGAATCTTTAAGCACTCTGTTCAGATGAACAAAAGTCATTTCCCGTACTCTGAAACAATGTGATAGAAATACAAACCTATATCTCAAATGAAAAATAATTTTCCATAGTTTTCCCTAAGTTTTGTTTGAAACTTAAATTCCCTTTTCCTGAAAACCTACGTCAGTGCTTTTCTAAATTTTGACAAAGTACATTATTTCATTGTAATTAAGATGTCCAATAGTATATTCTAAAACAAGCTGCAGAATGGGTGTTGGAATTGCCTTCGGCAAAATCATACATCAGGGATATTTTGTGAAACAATTTAATGAGAAATTTTCGTATTCTACATCCTAGTGACAAAAGTCACTATTGTATTGAATCTGGGCAGTTGAAATGACTGACAAAAGTTGACAAATTACCCAGTTTGAATTTGAATCGAACCTAAGATGTCTATAGCATTTTCTCCTTCACCAGTGTCTATCTGCACTGAGTACAACAAATGACACCATGCACTTTCACAGGTGATCAGAGAAACTGACATCAGGTCAAATCAAGCGGAAAACGAAATCGACACTCGGTGCACCACTATTTAAGGATTTTTAATCTATTTATGAATATTTTTTTCTTACTTCTTTCTATCTTTTGATTTTGGACTTGAATTCAACTAGTGCAATGTTATATTGTTTTTTATTAATTGTGCGCTCTTCCGAACAGCGTATTTTCTATAAAGCAAAGATTAGACATCTTAATCGAACCCCTTGAACATCGATGGTGTCGAATTATCAATTATATTGACATTTGACGTGTGTTAAAAATTGATAGGAATTCAAGTGCTGATAACCATATATTTTTTTTATTTTAAAAGATGAGAAAGAAATGTCCAGTGACACTTCTACTCGATTGCTATTTCAGAGCGTCTTCAGGCCATGTCTTTCTTAGTCGTCTGATGCTTGGTCCATTCTCATAAAGGTTTTCTATTAACTCATTCAGGTGAGCTTGTAGACTTTTTTGGTAGATGGTGGAGGTGGATGGTATGACTTCTAATATGTATTGTAATGAACACCTCTTCCAACGTCGCAGTAGAAGATCGGTTTGACACAGACGAAGAGGTGTCCAAAAAAAATTTGATTATTTCACTTAGTGTTTCTCCTGACCGAAGAAATCTTCAGGATTTGGCTCGTCGCAAGGAAGTTGTTCGTTGGAACTGATTTTCTATCCCGTAGTTTTCCCTAATATTTCATGATTTCTTCTAATTGGTTCGTTTCTCTTCGATAGTTCGAAATTTCCCCCAACTAGTTGGAAATCTAAGTTTCATTGGCTTCAGTCAATCGAGACTCTCGATGTAACCTCTAATTGGTCCAATCGTTCAATTTTAATTTAGATTTAGACTTAAAAACTTTTTCCATCGTTAACTTTGGAACCTTAATTAATGAATGGTCAAGTCAAGTCAAGTAAACATTATTATTATTGTTATATTTCTAGTTTCTCAGGTTGTCCTGGTCGATTTAATGGGATACGGGTTTTTCGCCAAGCATCTCCATAATCATAATCTTCGGACTATTCTAGTGGTGTTCAGAATTACATCTTTCTGTAGCAGCATGTAAATATCTCTGTGTAGTCCCAGGAACTCCAAGCCATTGTGCAACTCCCATGGTATAACCCCTGTAGTAGATAGTACAATTGGTACGATAGTTACTTTGTTGAGATTCCACATCCTTTTTATCTCATCTGCTAACTCAGTGTACTTTCTTTTTTTTTTTCTGCAATTGTATTCAGCAGGTTATGCGTGTTAGGGATCGCGATGTCTACAATAATAGCTTCGCTCGATTGCTTGTCTCTCATAACGATATCAGGTTTGTTAAAGGGGACACTGCGGTCGGTAATGATCGATCGGTCGTAATAAATAGTTAATTGGTTGGTTTCAATGACTGACTTAGGAACGTATTTATAGTAGGGCATCTTAGGTTCGTCTGCAATGAGTCCCAGCCTGTCACATATATTTTGGTGAATTACTGCAGCTACTTGATTGTGTCGGTGTAAATAATCATTTTTGGCAAGTAGACTACATGCTGATGTAACGTGTTGTATTGTTTCGGGTTTTTCTTTACATTTTCTACACCTGTCATCTCTCACCTTAGGGTCTTTAACAATATGTTTCAGGTAGTTTCTCGTATTCACCACTTGGTCCTGTATGGCTAGGGTAAATCCTTCTGTCTCCGGGAACAGTTCCCCTTTTTTGAGCGAAGCATTCGACGCATTTTTGTCAACATATGGTTGATCGAGGTCATGTGGGTGTCTCCCGTGAAGTGTCTTTTGTCGCCATTCTCGGTGTTTGTCCTGTTGGTGTTGGTTGCGAACTTCTTCTGTTCTCTGTACTGCCCTATTTGCTAAGTTAAGTGGTGTATATCCCTTATCTGTCAAGCAGATGCTCTGATGGAGGGGTGATATTGAGCTTCTCTGGTGGAAGTATGTCCTCATGAGTTTGATCTGACTGTTGTGTAAATTTTTTATGTCTATGAGACCTCTCCCTCCTTCGCCCCTAGGGATTGTCATCCTAAGGGTGCTTGATTTGGGGTGGTGATTGCGTTCCTTAGTCAACTCAGTTCTAGTTTTCCGCATGATGTTCTCGAGGTCTGTGTCGGTCCATGATATTACTCCAAAAGAGTAAGTCAACACAGGTATTGCCAGGGTGTTGATGGCTTTGAACAGATTTTTACTATTTAGTTCAGTATGGCATATTTTTCTTACTCTCGTGAGGTATTCTTTTGTGAGGGTTTCCTTGATCTTAGTGTGTTCTATAGATTTGGTTTGTTCATATCCCAGGTATTTACATGTACATTATTCATGGACTCGATCAAGCCGCCACTATTGAGCTGAACGTCTCCTGTTCTGCATTTTAGTTTTTCTATATTTATAACTCTGCATTTGTCCAGGCCGAATTTCATGCTAATATCGTCAGAAAATTGCTCGACTAGCCCAATGAGTTCCTTGAGTTTGTCGTTAGATGGGGCATATAATTTAAGGTCATTATTATTATTATTATTATTATTATTATATTATTATTATTGTAGGGTCGTGAGGGTCACGTAAAGCTATCATATGTCGAACTTCCCCTAGTTGATTGTCAAGTTTTATTACGTCTTGTTTGATTGGGGCTCGAGATCTACAAAGAACATAGAAATAGGTTCCTTGGTTACTCTGTGACGAACATTCGTAACATTTCATACCTTATGCCTATGAGTAGAGAGCTCGTTTTTAATTTCTTCTGTAGGCACAGAATGGTTTGATTTTATCGTTTGCTAGTACTCTGTTATGAAAAGAATTTATTTCAGCAAAGCTTTTGATCATTGCCTGATAATCGGCTACACCATAAATGAATATGGGGGGTGGTGTTGGTGTCTTGTTTCCTTTGGATTTTGCACTTTCATTAGATTCCAAACATGTCGTCTGTAATAGTGTTAACCTTTTTCTGTTGGAGTAATGGTTGGCCTAGGGGTCTGTATATGCGATCTTGTACGTTTTTTGGGGACCTCCAATCTAAGTTGGTTGTCTTGTTTCATTGGTATGTCTTGGTTATGGACGTTTATTTGTGGTTGTTGAGGGTTTTGAGGTCCTTTATTTTGATAGCTGGTTATGTTATCAATAATTAGGTCCAATTTTTGAATTACATTTTCCAATTTTTCTGTTGAGAATTCCGTGATTTTTTATTTTATCATCATTTATCGTTTTTGAGCACAACTCTGAATTAGTTTGAGTATTCATTACTGGTTGGCCATTTTTATCAAAGCCGAAACTGTGATACGCCACTGGAATATCTGGAGGTCTTATCAACGGCGCATTAACATTCACAATTCCGTTTGTTGATAAGCGAATTTGTTTTCACCTCAAAATAATGTCGAATTGCGCGATGATATCGAGTCCTATCTCACTAATTTTCACAATAAGTTTGTCTATACATGCTCCATTTGCACTTTATTCAGAAATTTAATGTTAGTATTTCCGTTAATTTTCAGCAGAGGAACAGAGATCAATTTATTAGCATCTATCACATCTGGCACCACTAGAAAATATGCTGATAACCATAAAACGAAAAATTTTACTAGAAACAATGTTATAATGAGCTCATTAAAGCACTGTTTTTAGTATTGTAATGAATTTATTACAATACTGAAGTAGAGAAAATTTTTATTTTAGACATCTTACTGTACCATTTCGATTAATTTTCCCCAACAGACTCATGTCAATCGAATACGTATCTGATAGCATCGAGCATTAATACTTCTGACGGACTTTTTGTCATTTTTCTTGAGTAAATGAAAAAATAGTCATATTTAAGTGGAAAGAAGCTGCGACAATTAAATTTGAGAATATGTGAGATATCAATAATGTCTGTACATGCACAAATTTCTGTTCAAATAAGTCCGATATCATATGTACACTACATCAATTTTTCAGAGCTACGGTTATTCCAGTTTTCAAAAAAAAATAATAGCATTCATTATGATGACGAGATATTGTTGATGATGGAGCTCGTGTTGAATGATTATTTGCTATTACCATCATCTATTGTGGATGTAATGTTTTCCGACGTTTCGATAGACATCTTCTATCTTTATCAAGGAGGAAAAGTAAAAAACCTTTGAAAAATTATCAATTTTTTGTTTTTACTTTTCCTCCTTGATAAAGATAGAAGATGTCTATCGAAACGTCGGAAAACATTACATCCACAATAGATGATGGTAATAGCCCAAATAATCATTCAACACAAGCATTCATTATATTACCAACTATAGGCCAATTTTCCTTTTGAACTCATTTCTCAAGTTTTCGAAAAAATAGTCCTGGGTAGAATGAATAAATTCATAGAAAAATATGATGTTTTGAATCCTGCACAGCATGGCTTCAGATCTGGTCGCTCAATCCAAGCAGCAGCTGTTCAGTTCACGGAATATATATACGAGTGTACTAGATTTCAAACACGAAGTATCACAATCAATTATCAAAATGAATGAAAAAGTTCTATTTGTTATGTTATTTGATCAGTTATTAATATGCAATGCTGAAAATATTTCAAATCTTGAAAAATATATTATCCGATTCAGTAAATCGATTACCTCAGTGACAAGCCACTGATGAATGACAATTTATACTCTGTGCTTTAATAGATAACATAACCTTCAACCTAATAAGCTCTTTGAAAACTGACTGAGAAAGTTGAATTATTGATCCATGAACATGAAACATATTTCTGAAATTAATCTTCACAGAGAAATTATAGCAAATATTATTAGCCTAATCTTATGTAGAGATCCATGTTTCTAGTTTGAAATGAATAAGCAACTTACATAATGAAATATCTTTCATCCAACACTTACTCTGAAGGAAGAATTGACAAACTTACCTCAATAGTTACATCAATTCTATGTATTATCTTTATTACATAATGTATTATGAATGTGAAAAATCAGGCGGGGGGTATATTGGGCGAACTTGTTCACAAATCTAATAAACTAATCTAATTAAGTAATCACTAATAAATTGATACAACCTCAAGAAGTATTTCATACATCTTTTTATAGGTCTCGAACACGTTACAATTTCTGTTATTAATGGAATCAACAACGAAATGTTAGACTTCTGCAACTATTCCACAAAAAGAGTTCCGATGGAGGGTGTTAAGATGAACTTGGACCCCAACTTCTTAGTTTGCTGTGATTGCGATGACGACTGCATTGTGAGTAACTTGATTTTTTACACCTCATACAAGTATTCTTATGTTTGTTATTGCAGGATAAAACAAAATGTCCTTGTTGGAAGTTAACCCTCGAGGGAGCTAAATTCTTCGATAACACAATAGATCCTATATCTGTGGGTTATATCTATAGGAGACTACAAGATCAAGTGGTGACAGGAATATACGAATGCAACTCTAGGTAATCATTATATATAACGTGAAGTTAAAAGTCATCTGTTCTTTCCTAACAGATTGCTTTGGTTATCTGTATTTGCGTTGAAATCCTATCTTGTTCTACTGGAAAGTAGGAAAAATATTCATGATCCTCATTCGGTAACAGGAAATCACGTTCAATTCCGATTTCGTCGAAATAGAAGGCCAATTGCCTGTTTTTTATTGATAATTTTGTTTTCCCACACCTGTCCCCCTTTATCCTTTTCCTAATTGAATTCTGTGCTTTCTCTAAGTTTCCTCATCAAACTCCTTACTTCGTCTCCAGATTCTATTCTTCTTCTTCTCAGCTAATCAGCTTCCTCCTCGGCAGCCCCATTAGTTGAGGTTGCTGTAAATCATGGAACAGCAAACAGGCTATGCATCCAATCTCTTCATAGCAAGTCTAGATCGTGTCTATGCCAGACTGATATGAGCTCTTGTGGTACTGGTAGTGCTTAATTTTAGAAATCAAATAAAAGCTTGTTGTTGACAACTGTTCATACCCATGGAGTACACAGGAATGACACATGCAAGGGTTGAGACTGAAAGGACTGGAATTTGAAAAATTAAATACTTAACATGTAATAAATCAAAGCTCAAACCATGTTCTACAAAATCAGATTAGAAGCGCCTAGAAAATCCAGCAACTTCAACTTCAGTGGTTTTGGGAATTGAAATTTAGACAGTTCACTTATCTACATTATATTAATTATCCCCACACTTACAAGAGAGATGTCTGAGATCCCCACAACTGCAATACGGGGAGTCCGCAATCCTGATTCTAGCCATATGAGCGGGGAAATAACAATGACACGAGACGAATGATCGTCTCCTAAGCAATTTTAACCTACCAAACCAAGTACCCTTTCTATAACAACTAGACTGAACCATCTCCGAGTACGCCCTTATCTCTACCTATTCTATGGAACTCTGTCCCATTTTCTCCAAAGATTCTCTTTACACTCAGGCCAAAGTTCACGGGGATCACTCCTAAGCTTTGAATTCCCTGGCATAAGCCTACCCCGGTTGGCAAATCTATCCACCACATCATTATGGACAATTTAAGAGTGACTTGGTACCCACAGCAAGCTAACATAAAGACCAGACGATTTAACTCTCGATATCATAATCAGCGCACTAACTGTACCTGTATCTAAAATTGTATCCATCTCCCATCACGCAACTTATCATCTACACCTCTCGAGTATATTACTATGACTGAATTCAACGCTCTTTACTCCTGTTTGACCTGAAGAGCTCTATAGATCGCAAACATCTCCGCCGAAAAAAAAATGACCCAGTATCCGGCAATCTGACACAAATTTCAAAGTTTATAGAAGTGATCCAAACTGCATATCCCACCGAAAGCGGATTGTCGGATTTAGAGGCATCCGTATATACTTGGGTGAAACCTGAAAACTCTCTTTCAATCTAGGATTTGAGTTCCTAATCATTGGTCAAAGAACCCTTAGAGAAATTGATCTCGTGAAATAGGGAAGGCATATAGATCTCCCAATTTGCGAGATACTGCCCTGGACACTTTCAGCACTTGTACATATCCCGGAATAATGTTATTAAACCAAAGATGATCATATCTAGAGGGGTCTTGGAAAACTTCAACTAGGGAATGATGAGAAAACCTACAGATCTTGGTCACAAACTTAAAGGATAGTAGTCATCTTCTCCTATATTCCAATGAAAGCTCCCCACTCTCCGAGCGTACGATGTTCCTAGGTATTGACTTCATGAGTCCCAGACAAGTACGCTTAGTGGAATATTGCACTACATCTAATTTTCTAAGATTTGCCTTCGCGCATCTGCCGTACAACATTCCACCAGTCTAGGTAAAGTCTAACTAAACCTTTATATATGTTAGGCCCGAAGACCGAAAACGCTCAGTGGCCGGAAAAAACGGCCACATCGCGTTCTGGCTGCCTTCGAACGCACAGAACGCGTTTTGGCTGTTTTTAAACGCTCGCAACGCGTTCTGGTAATTGTTAAACAGCCGGAACGTGTTTTGTCAATTGTTCAACGCTCACAACGCGTTCTTAATGTTCGACTTGTATTATTTGCCGCTTTCTACCTGCGTAGGATAAAATTCATATTGTCCCTCATAAAACAAAATTGAAAATTGAAATACAATTCAATTATTGACAACTACAATTGGATACCAAAAATGTGTTCGGTTTTTCTTGCCGAATCACTTCAACAATATTAAATTTCTTATAATTGTTTTTCAGTTCTAGGAAGAAAGTTACACTAATAAACTTATATTGTCGAGTATATAATATATAAATGCATGAATGAAAAAGCGAAAAGTTCTTTATTGAACAAATGAATTTCAATTTATTTTCTACAAATCCAACTTATTGTGGAGAACAGAACAAACTTGAATTTATAACTCTTTTAATTACTTTATTAGAAACAATTCAATTATTGAAAACTACAATTAAATACAAACGACGGGTTTTTCCGAACTTTTGTGTACTTTACATAGGTACGTTACTTATTTTTACAAGAACTGTTTGAATGACATTTGAATTACATAGTACATTTAAATTGTATCCGTAAAGTATGGAACAAATTCATTTTTAGCTAATCAGACCATTTTAAGAAATAATCCTGAAACACATCGATTTTTATTTTGATTTACCTTATTTTAAAATAATAATCTAATATACAGCGTGAATTATTTTCGAGTAATGACATCACCGTCATTTTTTTAAATTGAACTATTTTGTCTCCATTTCCGCATTACTCTAGCTGAGCTGATTCCAAAAATGTATCACATGTTGATTCCAATCGACAAATATACAATAGTTTTGTATGTGCTCAGTGCTCATAAAGAAATGCTAGACCACAAGTACCAAACATGTTCGGAAATAACTTATTTTTATTATTCTAAAAATGTAAAAAACTACAGGGTCTTACATTTGAACCAATTGCCGTTAGACAAACGCGTTCCGGCTGTTTAACAATTACCAGAACGCGTTGCGAGCGTTTAAAAACAACCAAAACGCGTTCTGTGCGTTCGAAGACAGCCAGAACGCGATGTGGCCGTTTTTTCCGGCCACTGAGCGTTTTCGGTCTTCGGGCCTAACATATACACCGAGAAGGGTAGACGGAGTCCCACGATGGTCTACAGATGGCTTTAATTGCTGTACATTGAGAGATAGCCTTTGAGCACATAAGGTCTATATGTTTCCCCTACTTTAGTTCCTCATCAAAGACCACTCCTAGGTACTTGACCTGTTGCCTCCAGGGAATAGATTCTCACAAAACTCCTCAAACGTTTCTTTTTTTCTACCCCTGATCAATGTTCTAGTTTTCGAAACCTGTCTTCTGTACCTAATATAGTTTTCTAGACTGAGAGAACAATTTTATATCGACAGGAAATATCTCCTCATGTTACTTTCTCTCTCTACCTCTTCATCCCACCAATGTACCTTATATCCAGAATTACCACCTTTTTTTCGTTTGGGTAGAGAGGAGGCCACCGCCTTCCGGTTAACATTAACAAAGTCAGATATATTGTCAAGATAAGGACCGGGTCTCTGATATTGCATCTGGAGCAGTTTCTTTCAGTTCTGTAGTTAATAAGATTTCCCAAAATGCGCAAGATCAACAACCGCAAATGACTTCTGCAGCGTCAGCGTCTAGAACTGACAATGTAAATATAAACAATACGGAACAGCATGTAAACACAAGAGTGGATCCAAAAAAGAATCAGTTATCATTGTCATCCTCTACCATTAGTAATGAGGATGGTTGGGCAACTACCAGAAGGAGAAGGGAGAGAAAATCTAACAATATGAAAGATCGCAAAAAAATCTATGGAACTAAAAATATGAAGGAAGACAATCCAATCCAGGGTACCCTTCGAAGAAAATTTCTTTATTTCAGTAATCATGTTTCTGAAGAAGAAATAAAATGTTCCTTGAAGTTATTGAAAGTAAACAAATTATAATGGAGAAATTGAATACTGTTGGTCAAAATTCGGCCTTTAGTATAGGAGTTTCGAGTTTCGTGTGAATAAGCGTATAAAGAAATTTTTTATGATTCTTTCTGGCCTAAGGGTTTTATTGTGAGGGATTTTGCTTTTGATGGACAATTTTTTCGTAAAAACAGGGATAACCTCAAATAAGAACAAAAATCGCAGCGGGACCATTGATATAATTCACCAGAATGTACAATCTTTAGGAAATAGTATCAATACCATTGAATACTTGTTAAGTACCCGAATTGTGCTATATTGTGCATAACAGAACACTGGAGATCGGTTGAGGAGTTAGTTCAGTTAGGATTGAGGGATTTCAAATTGAGGGCTTTTTTGTCGGGAGTCTGAAAAACATGGGGGTTCTGCGATTTACATTCGCGATGGTGTTGCAAGAGAAATCAACTTTATTAGTGATATATCGGTGCCGGGGGAGTTTGAATGTTGTGGAAAGTTGAAGTTGATTGTTCTATCTATCTACAGACCACCCAGCGGAAATATTGAGGTATTTTTCGATAACTAATATATTTTGTGTCACAAGAAAATGTTTGTAGCTGGTGATTTTAACATTGAGATGAAAGATGACAATAATGTTAAAACAAGATTTTTCTCATTGATGAATCATTTTTCCTTGAGAGCTCAAATTAACGATTATACAAGAATTACAGCACATTCGAAAAGTTGTCTAGATAATATATTCAAAAATATGAGTGATATTTTGTCGTCTGAGATACTTGAATATCATATATCTAACCATAAGACTCAAAAGGTCTGTGTTCAACTAGATCATCGTGTCAAGGTTGAGCTTGTCAGGAAGAGATTCTTCAGTGTGGATAATGAAAACCTTTTCATTGAAAAGCTTGAACAACAAAATTGGGAAGAAGTTTTGAGAGTTGGAAAATATGATGTTAATTTACAATGACAAGCTTTCATTAACAACTTTCTAAATATTTTCAATGAATGTTTTCCAATAACTCCAGTGCACAAAAATAGAAAACAGAGCGTTTTATTGAGGAATGTTGAAATTGAAAAAAATAAACAAAAATATTACATGATACTTTATTAAAAGAAAAAACTAGACAGTATGAAGATAAGATTAATAAATCAGATTGTAAAATGAAAGCTATGTGGGCCATTTGCAAAGATATTACTCTAAGAAATACAAGTCATAATAATGTATTACATGAGAATCCATTAAAATTTGTGAATGAATTCAATCAATACCTTGTTGATGTTGTACGATGTTCATCAAAAACTCAGAACAGACGGACATTTCAATGCTTTACTCCAGAACTCCAGAATGTGTTTATTTCCCAAGCCAGTCAGTTCAACTGAGTTAATTGAGTTGTCTAAACATTTGATGAATAAATATTGTTGTGGTTACAATGGAATACCCTTAAAATTGATGAGAATCTTTTGAAGGCCCTTTCTATTAATGTTAACTTTATCATAATCCTTGTAACGTTTGCAATTGAATATTATTTTTGCAATGTTTAGGGGATTAAGATTATTTACTTCCCCACTAGAACTTCTACTATCGCCTCAAAAGGCCCCTTTTCTTTAGATGAATAAAAACAATGTAGTTTTTTTAATTTTTGAACCTCCTTGACCAATCCCCAATAATATATCATATATTTTGCCTATTACATATTCATTTTTACGACGTTCAGCCTCATCACTAATATCGGTAAGTCCCTTCTTCAAAAGCCCAACATTAATCGAGTTCCAAATCTCCCCTTCTAACTGTGAAAGGGCAAATTTGGCTCTAGGAGATAATGCTTCCAGAACCCGAGGCCAGGCCTCGGGACCTGTTTGACTGATGTTAAAAAACTATCGGAGCCTGTTCCTCAGTAAGCAACAAGAAAAAACAACAACTCTGATAAAGGTTATAAAAAAAACTATTTCTAAGTAATACTGGCCCAAAGGCCGCAATTGCAGAAAAAAGTCCAGCACTTACTACTATGTAAAAATTAACTCACCAAACACCATAAACAAGGGAAAATTCAGGTTTTCAACACTACAGATAAACCGTGATCTTCCCCTGTCAACAGCCTAAAAACCAACCCAGTTAATACTCTTCATTTACATATTTCAGATATTTCTAGTTTACCTTTTTACTCCTTTTTCATTGTAACATGATCGTCATCTAAATTGCCTATTATTTCTAGGGCCTCTATCACAGTTCGTAATAATTTCTCTTCGACTCATCTCCATAGTTCCTCCTATTTCTAATAATGCTCTCCTTTTTGTAATGATTCAGCTATTTACTTTATTATTATTTTCAGGTGTAAATGCAATAATACCTGTCTGAACCGAGTAGCTCAACATCCCATGTCCCTCAAACTTCAAGTCTTCCGTACCCATAATAGGGGTTGGGGTATAAGATGTCTTAACGATGTGCCCCAGGGTAGTTTCATATGTGTTTATGCTGGGACCATTCACACTGATCAGATGGCAAACGAAGTGAGTAGAAATGTCTGCGTTCCCATCAAACTTTCATTGATAATTATTGACTTGTTCATTATTTCAATTGAACATAACTAACAATTGATTTATTTTTAATTTAAGATTGATGTTCAAGCAATACCGAATCTCATAGAATTCTGCTTGGAAAACTGTACAATTGCTACTTGAATATAATTGGAGAATTCTTATGATGAAGCATGTATCGATCCCATTTTCAATAACGACACTTTACTATATGTCGTGTTGTTGCCTCTTCTTTTTGAATTATTTTCCATTCATTTTTTTCATTCTAATGCCATCTAACATCTCTAACATTTATTGCTCGATATGCAATCTACACATAGAGGTATTGAGTAATGGTGGGGCTATTCAGTCCAGTAAAGGAAAGGCTGAAATCACTTTTTCTCGGAAAGAGCTGCATTTTTGATATGTTGATTGTTATAATGAGAGAAACATATAGTCAAAAATGCAGGTGTTAAAATTTTCAGGAACATTGAAAAATTCTTGAAAATATAGAGAAAAATACGGTTGTTCTGATATTTTCGCGAATTAGAAGGTTTAGTAAGAAAAAGTTTTAAACAAAAGTTGTAGAGCGGAAAATTCTAGTCCAAATTATGTACTTTACCGTTCTCGAAAGTGATTTTGTATATTGATTATTAAGGTATTTCTCTAATGCGGCGATAGCAGTGAATTCGAAATTCGGCGCCTAGTGCAAAACCGAGCGGTCCTAGACATCTGTACTTCTAGAACAGGGTAGGATTCAGCACAAGTTGTCTGGAGAGTGTGATTTGAAATTCTTGGTCTATTAGAATGAATAACAGCTCGCTTGGGATATCAATAACATGTAATCATTGGGTTTAAACTCATTAGTTTGAAATCGATATTTCAGTGACGCATTGAAAAGAATAATTGCCCCACCAAAATTTCATTTGACTCGTTAACGGGATTTTGAATACTTACAAGAACAGATTATTATATAGTTAGTTATGGGGGGAAAACTTTATCAACAATAATACTTTCATAAAAAAAAATTTAAAGAGAAATATAGTAATGCCATTATCATCGAACAACATCGTGGGAAGCAACCGGTTTTCTTTTACAAATCTCCCAATATAATGGAGCTTAGTAAAGATTGGCTTTTAATCCCGATTCTCTCAGTAATTATCAAAAAAATTTAATTTTACGGATAGCTGGTCAAATCGTTGTAACTGATATAAAAAAAACAAGATGATGACTATGAAATTTATCCCCTCTCAAGTAAATTCCAAAATCATATGTTGCGTATTTATGTGCGAAATCTCTCGAAATAGAAAATATTCCAACAAGGAAGGGTTTTCATGAAATTTTATCACGAGACGTTACATATATGATGTCGCATGTTAATTGTCTCCCATTCATT
This sequence comes from Micraspis discolor, assembly GCA_030674115.1. Classification (NCBI taxonomy): domain Eukaryota; kingdom Metazoa; phylum Arthropoda; class Insecta; order Coleoptera; family Coccinellidae; genus Micraspis; species Micraspis discolor. The sequence goes on from JARTUT010001349.1 coordinate 88,827, forward strand.
AATGCACCACCATCCAGTTTAACCACATTACACACAGCTTTGCTCTATGCAGTTGAAGAAACGAAGAGAAATAAAAGTAGAACAACTTTAGTAACATTCGATCAGCATCCTTATTTCAAAGCTAACTCTATCATTGTGCAGTCGGAATTTAGGAATATTGCTGTGAGATTAGGAGGGTTCCATCATTTATTGATGTCATATATGGGCGCCATTGGCTTTATCGTGGATGGGAGTGGTTTGAAAGATCTTTGGGCTACTTCATACGCTGTACAATCAGTGAAGAAAATGTCTGAAGGGCTTTCAGCAGAGCATTACGTGCTCACATATTAACTTTCACTGCTATAGGAATTCATACCTACCTACGTCTAAATTATTATTCGTATATCGTATGCATCTAGAGGAAATTCAGCTAGGAATTTGTTCATGATTGCGGCTGAAAACTATTTTAGTTTTTGAACTAATAAAATTTCAATTTCGTCAAATTACAAAATTTCCTTTTTTAAATTTATCCAATGTTTGACTTTCCTATTTTTCATATTACTTTTAGCCTCCATTGAAGAATCTATATCGACTCCGCTAGCACATCAGATTAGAAAACCGAACATCGTTTTACCCAAACTGTCCGTTTCCAACCAACTCAACATTATATGCTAGGGTTCGATGTAATAAAAGCAATACAATAACAAAACGAGTAGAGTCCAACTCTGGCGAATATCTTCCAGATGTTTGGTTCAACAAAGGTTCAGCCTTTAGGTAGTCATTTGATGGAGCGCCAAATTTAAAATTCGTTGGTATTGCGCTACTAAGAAATACGCTGTTTTTCAGTATACAAATTCACTTTCGAGAACGATAAAGTACATAATTTGGACTAGAATTTTCCGCTCTACAACTTTTGTTAAAATCTTTTTCTTAGTAAACCTTCTAATTCGCGAAAATATCAGAAAAACAGCATTTTTCTCTATATTTTCAAGGATTTTTCAATGTTCCTGAAAATTTTAACACCTGCATTTTTGACCATTTGTTTCTCTCATTATAACAATCAACATATCAAAAATGCAGCTCTTTCCGAGAAAAAGTGATTTCAGCCCTTCCTTTACTGGACTAAATAGCCCCACTATTACTCAATACCTCTATAAGGAACTTCCACGCTGACGTCAGCGCCGGGGTAGCAGAATTTTTGAACACTATAAAGGTACAAATGTAAACAATCATGTGTTAATGATGAGCCCATGAAATGAAAGCAAAAGTTCATTCTATATTTCAATTTGAGGAGACTTCAGAGAATTGAAGAATTATTTCCTGACAGTTTTCATAATTTTCATTCCCATTTAAGTTTTATTATTTCCAAAGAGTGTTTTGGCGATAAATGAAGCCCAACATCCGATTACTATCACTAATTATTTTTTCGATGTGCAAATCAAACAAGTGCTTTTTATCAAAAAAAACACCCAAATCTTTGGTAAAATTCTGCTCGTGAAGATTCTCGCCATTAATACTGTAATTGAACTCAATGGGTTCTCGATTTCGAGTAAATGTTATTTTTTGACACTTTGAAAAATTCAAAAACAGGTGCTGCTCTCCACAGTAACGTAAAACCCTATTCAAATCATCCTGAATCATGTTACAATCGTCGACACTAGATACCCTCCTGAAAAACTTAAGATCATCAGCGTACAGCAGGAACTCACAATGCCTGAAACATCCCTTCAAGCCGTTGATATATATGATGAAAAGTAATGGTCCCAGATATGAACCCTGCGGAACACCAGAAGTACAGTAAAAAGCATCGGAGCACTCTCCGTTAATCACAACATATTGAGATCGATTCCTTATATACGAAGATATCCACCTGAGTAGGTTTCCAGTCACTCCCACCTCCGCCAGTCTCCTACTCAATAACAAGTGGCTCACCTTGTCAAAAGCTTTTTCGAAATCTGTGTATATCACATCAATCTGACTTCGATAATCCAAACTCTCACAGAGATACTCAGAAAACTGTAACAAATTCGTTTCCAAACTTCTCCCCCTAATGAATCCGTGCTGTTCTTTGACTATAGAATGTTTCGACAAGTACACAACATTATGGAGAGCCTGTATCTGGTCATCCAAATCACCGCAAGCATTGCCAGTCGCAAAAAACTTTGCAAATAAATCAGCCACTTGCCTACAATTGACACCCTTTTGATATTCATCTAAATACATTGGGGAAGCGACTAGTTTTTTTCTTCTGCGCAACGAACTTCTCCATCAAATTTTGCTCAGCTTTTTCCAAATAATCTCTAAAATCCGAAAGAACAAGTTTCTTCGATCTTGACCTCAGCTCTTTAAACCGTATAAAGTCATAATAATTGTGATATTTTTTCCATTTTCTATGAAATTTATTTTTTTTTTCTTAATGACCCGGATCGTATTTCTTGAGAAATAACGAGGAAACCTTGTGTTGATTCTACACTTCGGAATATTTTCATGAATCAAATCATCTATGACCGCGTTAAATTTATTAACTCGCATGTTAACATCATCATCGTTCAACAACAAATCCCAATCAACCAAAGAAAGTCTCGCATTCACAATATCATAATTAGCCTTTCCAAAATTAAACCTAAATTCAGCACGTTTTCTCAGAAATAGCTGTGTATCAAGACTATATAAAAATTCTACCGAAGGATGATAACTGTCCTCTTCCACAAATGGATGTTCATTCCGCCTCAAAAAATCAATTTTATCGTTATTACAGAGTATAAGGTCTAATATTCTATTTCTCTCATGTTGTATGTTGTTGAACTAAATTAATTCGGTGAAACTGGACAAATCTATCAGATTCGAATATTTGTTTTCAATAGTTATTGGTTCTAAAAAATTAACATCATTTCTACTCACCCATTCAACAGTTGGACAATTAAAATCCCCACACACCAAAATAGTGTTATCCCTAATAATTTGTTTATTTGCCTCAAATTTGCTTATAAAAGACATTGAGGCAGAAACGTAATCATCCCCTGGAGGAAGATAAACACAACAAAGAAAAATTTTTATATTATTAATCCCGATTCGCACCCATAAGTCCTCAGCTCCACTATTGAATTCTACCAGTGGCGTCGCACTGATATTGTTTTTGACACCAATTAAGACACCTCCGCCATTCCTCTTTGATGAGTCGCTGGTATTACGATCTCTTCGAAATATAACTTATTCATCCGGTACTAACTCACTATCCACTATAGAATCATTCAACCATGATTCGGTTATGAATATTATGTCACATGACTGGCACTGAATATTTTGCCTGAAATTAGCCAACTTCGTTCTCAGTGCCCTGACGTTTTGGTAAGCAACGTGTAGAGATGTATGACTCATAAACAAAAAAATTGTCCAATACACAAAAATGTGTGTGGTAATCCCATGAAAAATCACCTGATGAGTTGAAGGTCAGCATTGCTTCTGACATGCAAAATTCTTGAAGTTTCATTCTTACGAACAAGAATGTGGCTATTTTGCGTCCACACGAACTTATACCCGTTTTTACGTGCCGAATTTCTAGCCCCTCTGAAAATGGCTTTATTAATGGTTGTCGAGTGTTCGTTGATATACAGCCTCGAAGACACATTTTCTATTTTAAATCCAGTTCTACCACCATCAGCAGAACGCTTGGCACGAACTGCCGCGAAGAAATTATCTCTATCAATTTTTGTCTTGAAACCAACTACAATATTTTTAGGCTTGTGTTGAATGATTGTTTGGGCTATTACCATCATCTATTGTGGATGTAATGATTTCCGACGTTTCGATAGACATCTTCTATCTTTATCAAGGAGAAAAGTAAGAAACTTTTTGAGAATTATCAATTTTCAAAAAATTGATTTTCTTACTTTTCTCCTTGATAAAGATAGAAGATGTCTATCGAAACGTCGGAAATCATTACATCCACAATAGATGATGGTAATAGCCCAAACAATCATTCAACACGAGCTCCATCATCAACAATATCTCGTCATCAATTTTTAGGCTTGTTTGGCAATTTAGTAGGAACACGTGTGATGAAATCCAGGGCTCCCGACAGAAAATTATAATTAACACAAGAACAAATTTTAGAGAAATAATCCAATAGATTCTCATTGTTCTTTTCTGGAACATCCATTATTTCCAAATTCCTATTTTTAATATTTTGTTCAATATTATTCAAGTTATTGTTTAAATTTTTTTACTTCTGTGTTCAAGGATTCATTCTCCTTTTTGAGCTGATTAGTAAGTTTTGTCAGTTCATCCAGCTTTGATAGCTTCTTTTCGAAGTCTGTTATTTTGTTGGAACAAAACTCAACTGCAATCTTCAGCTCTTTGAAATATTTATTCATCAGTGAAACCATGCCAACGAGTGTCTCCATATTTGATTCATCCCCTTTGCCGACGCCAGTGTCTAATTCATTATTCTCGTCCACGTTGATCATGACTAATCCACCCGAATCTCGACAACCGGCGCATTTTTTTTATGTACAGTGTTGATGCAATATGGTTCAGTATTTCAGCTGAATCAGAGAGTTTTTTCGTCTTTTCCAAGGACGGAAAGATTTCCCACCTCAATTGTAGTCCCAGAATATAAATCTACAATTAGTTGGATTATTCACTGTTGAATTTCTGTCTAGTTAACCTATCAAATGAAAGTGTGCCCGCGTTGCCAAATAACCAGTGTTTCTAAAATAATCAAGTATATTATTTTCAAACTGATATTAATGTAATTTATTCCTTTTTTCTAATCAGGATGGCAAAACATATGGCGACGAGTATTTTGCAGAGTTGGATTACATTGAAAGTGTCGAAAAATTCAAGGAAGATTACGAGAAAGAAGCTATTCTCGATGAGTCGGATAGGTTGAGTGAAAGAGCACCATCTCCAGCGGAAGAGATGGAAGTCGACGAAGGTTCATCTAGGCAGATGTTGGGTAAACGACTTCGTTATCAGGACGACAATGATTTTTTACCTCCTGTCAATGTAACATCCGCCCAGATGGAAACTAGAGTTCAGTAAGTGAATGTGTTGAAATGATTGAATCGACTTTCATTCGATTGGAATTTTTCGTGTGGAAGATTCAATAATTTTGGTTAAAGGTTTTATTATGGCACGATATTTAAGAAACTAAAAATCGGTAGGTTTCCACAACTTTTCGGTAGTATCGGTAACACAGTGTGATGAGTGTATGATCATAACGGATTATATAATTTGAATGAGCCTGTGCATGAACCTTTACGATTCCAACTTTTGGACCTTATGCTTCCTCCTGTTATTCTATACGTTGTAGTTGCCTGTTCATAATCAAATCAATAATCATCCAACCAAAAATATCAATAATAACGAATGTATCAGTGAATTCCTTGATAGAACCTAACTCAAAATCCATACCGAACTGACAGCTATTACTTTAGGGTAAGTTTATGAAAATTTTGTGTGGAGCATAGATTTGGGTAAATCTGTGATCACGCGCTCACACTCTTACTATACTCTTGGAGTAAGGGCCGTATTCATACTCATAGTCCTCACTTGTGTTGAGTAGTGAGAGGTACTCGAGTAAGGGTTATTCAGTCCTCAATCTTGCAGTTCATATCACAAATAACACTCAGAGTAACTTAGTCGAGTGAGGTAGTATATTTGGAAACGTAGCATTTTCTCATAGCATGTTTTCAAAATGTCATAAAAAATTAATTTTGTTTACTTATATGAAGTATTTAATATACTTATATGATCTATACGGTGAACGTAATAAAAACTTTGTGCCAACATAGTAAAAGGCTTTAATGCCTTTGAATATGTAGAATAGTCTAAACTGCGCATGCGCAAACGAATCTACCCGAATGCCGTGTTCAGAAACTCAAATTGATTATTTCAAAATTCGGAAGCAATGTCATTTGTACTGAAATACACAGGTGTAAATTATGCTGCACCCGTTGATAACAATTTTACAAAAAAAAGCACATACACAACGATCATAAGGTTATTTCCCGAAATAGTAAAATTACTTGTCAAGTTCGCCTGAGAAATGTGCTCCAAATTTCAGTTTTACCCATCATGTAGTGATGGTCTTACATATTTTGTGAGGTTGTTTCCTACCTGACTGGCGTAATTTACCTTTTTAATTTTCTCTAATGCTCGGGCGCCAGTTGCAATAGGTTTAACAAGGTTGCAACTCCTTGATAAAATTTCTCTCTCACTATTTAACCCTAGGTAGCTTTTAGACAGCTGGAGAAGGGTTCGAATTGATCTAGGGTGGTAGCGATCAAAATGATGTATTTCTATTCTCTTGACTGACACTAAATAAAACACTATTTTTAATAAAATTTTAATATTTCTCAAGGGACTGTGAAATGAATGAGGAATTAAAACACAAGAACTGGAACTTATATTTCCACAGAATTAAACGAACAACTGTTTAATTTGAACGGTTTCAATAAAATATATTCTGAATAATTATTCAACACAAAAATCGACTTTACATTAATTCCTTATTATTAATTGTGAGAACTTCCGTGACAAGGTGATAGGTACGGTTTTCGAGCAAACAATACGGAAAAATGGTGATAAATGTGCAATGAGGTGTATAATAATGCAGATACGGAGTATACAGGGTGGAAATCTCAATCTCGAACGATGTCTCCACTACATAGATGAAATTTATGACTATAAGACAATCGACCAATAATCCCTCGCGGTAATTGGCTGAATCTACACCCTCTTTAGCGTCAAAACGCTGTCCCTCTTCAACTCAATAGATTACCTCGCAGTTAAGTTTTCAAGGGTGGCAATATCTGGACGTTAATCAATTATGAACGAAAAATTACAAAGGTGATACACCACTTCAAGCTTATTGATAGTGGAGAGGCCTTCAAGAAATTTGACAGTAAAATTCCACCCGGCACTCTACGGTTAAGAAATTGTAATACAGTTTCTTACTTACGGAAACAATCCTATGGCACAAGACTACACTCGCAGTTTCACAGAACGCGACCGCCAAAACCTCGTGGATCTTCTCTAAATTAAAATCAAAATTAATCCAAAATCAAAACACCAACTCTAACTTAATGTCACTTGAAGAACTAAAAATTTGTCTCTAATCTGCACTACTACGCCTCGAAATCACTCGCCAAAAATTTGCTAACCGTCAACCGAATCTCAAAAAGTCAAAAAGTCTTTACTCTGCACTACTACGCCTCGAAATCACTCGCCAAAAAATTTGCTAACCGTCAACCGAATCTCAAAAAGTCTAAAAGTCAAAAAGTCCTTACTCTGCACTACTACGCCTCGAAATCACTCGCCAAAAAATTTGCTAACCGTCAACCGAATCTCAAAAAGTCAAAAAGTTCTTTCTTAAACCTCCTGAGAGTATTTATACCCTCCCAAAACGGGGTCGTCATGTGACCTCAAAAATTCAAATATTGCAACCCGATTGGTCAGACCGAACTACGCTGTCAAAATTATTTTCTACAGAAGAACCACTGATCTTGCGGTGTTGTCGGCGGTCGGAACAAAAAACTCAAGAAAGATGCAGCAAAAAACGTCGATACGGACGTCGAGAGACTCAGTTTTTTATACACATGATTGCACCGAGTTTGATTCGTTTTCAAACTGAATATTATATTCAATTTAATTCAATAAATAAAAAATATTACGGAATTTGCTCGAAACTCACAACAAGAGAATTGAATTGACTATTAAAAATTTACATTCTAAAATATACAAAATGAATGAGTATAGTCAACGGAAATAGAAAATAAAATATTGATTCTGCCGAGTACTTATTTTCCTTACTTGATCGGAGTCCGTGAAAATAATTCTAATATCAATATATAGGGGGTACCATAATCCCCACACCAAATAATTCTACATACAATAATAACTTGCTTAATCATTTTCCCCGCTTGTTCGGGTGTCGTGAAAATGACTCTAATTTTGATATACAGGGGGGGCCATAATCCCTAACATAAAACAAATTCATACAAAAAACTGAAAAATTAGTAACTTCGTTACAATTTATTCTGGCATTAATTTTCATTAAAACCACAGATAAACTACAATTTCATAGATCTTCAATGTGTGTACAAATCCACCAAAAGAGTGAAAAAGGAATATAAACGAAAGATAGAACACTTAAGGGCCTGCCTCGGTCCCTAAGAATTGAGGGCGTTTTTGCTTACTTAATTCACACTCAAACTCATATTTTCGACTATGAATACCGTCAGCCACTCAAGCCGTACTCAGTCTTGAGTACTGACTATGAAACGGCGCTAAGTTTATGAACGCATCCTAGAAGCATTCAACATCGTATTGAAACAAGCAGCAATCCAAAGTTCTCCAAAGGCAAGACAGGATAAGAATTTTGAATTGATGCCCTTAGAAATCAAAGAATTTATTGTGTAAAATAGGAAGGTGAGATCAAGATGGCAACAAACACATGCTACAAAACTGCTTTGAATCAGCTGAGCAATCACTCAAAAACAGAGTCAAGGAGCTGAAGGATGAATCGTTTACTAGCTTTATTACAAGCTTGAATAGATACTATTACTTAATATGGAGGCCGAAAAAATATAATAATAAAATCATGGAACAAATAGCACCAATCAGAAAATCAGGACTACCAAATCAAGGGGGGCAAGAAGTGAAGTTGAAAAAGCTATTTTATTCGCAGAACAACTTGGCTCGAGTATTTACACTAAATGACCATACAAAAAAAGTAGACATTGAAAGGAGCATCTCCCACATCCCGCATGGTATCCCAAGTCTAAAAACCATTACCTTAAAAAAGGTTCAGGCAGAAATAAAGCTCCTAACGCCCATTTGCACCGACTTTTTCTTAAGCGTTACTTAACAAATGGGCCTTTAACTTAAGGGGTAACTTAAGATCCAAATGACTTGCACCAATCCAGTTCCTGTCAACTTTAACTAAGGGACCTTTAATATATTTGAAGTATGGCAACGTCGCATTATCTAGAGTATTCAGCATATAACAGAGATGTCTCTGACATACATTGACGTTATACAGGGTCTTTCACGAGGAAACTAACCCATATTTAAACGTGAAACTACTGAACGTATTTTCCTGAAATTCAGCACTTATAAGTATTTCACAATGCTGATGAAATCTAAAATATTTTCAAGGCATGAGCACCTCCGGTTTTTCCGGAAATGACGTCAACTTCCGTTTTTCAAATCACAACACCTTTTTTTAATGCAGAAATAGATTCCTTAGAAAATTTCAAGTTATTTTGATGTAACATTTTACAGTTTTGGTTAGAAAATTATCTCTGAGCGGGAAAATTCGAAAAAAAAAATCGAAAATAGAGCACCGCTGAAACAAGAATAACTTCGAGGTTTTTGGATGGAAAATTTTCATTTTTGGGATTTTTCAAGATGTAAGATTGATGTATCCACTTTAAAAATCGAAATCGCGATTCATGATACAGGAGGTGAAAAAATCGCTTTCAAAGTTAGGGATGACAAAATTGTGAAAAATCAATTTTTTCAAATTAGAACCCCATTTTTTTTATGGCAGATATTTAATCTACGTTAAAAAATAATGTGAGTGTATGCATCACACCCTTGCCCTAAAGTGGATATTTTTTGAGTTATTCACAAAAAACTGTTTTTCGTCTTATATGGATGTTAATTTTATTCAAACTGGGATTTAACATTAGATTTTTATGAAATATCAGTGTTAGGTATCACAACTGAACGAAATACCTAATAAGTTCACTCTGAACAAGACTTTGTCAGCCTAAACCTTTTGAAGAAGTCCATTTGCGACATTTCCTCGTAATAATTCGGTCTTACAAAATTTCTTCTTGGATAGCCCATCTCAATAAATTCAAGAACCTCTATATCATCCTCAAAAAAATCCTAAACATGGATTTCATCAAAACCTTCCATCCTACTGAATTGTTTGATTTTATAGGTTAAGAATTACTAAAATTTGTTAAATATGCTTTAAGGGGCGGAAGTTGGTCAATTAACTAAAGTTGGTTTAATGGCTGATTCAAGGGTCATTTAAAATCGGTGCAACACGAACTGGCCGTTAAGTGTGATTTAAGGGACCGTTAGCCTAACTGACCCTTAAGAAAAAGTCGGTGCAAACGGGCGTAAATGTCATAAAGGACCCGGGTATTGATCGTATGACCCCGAAACTGATTAAAGTACTATCTAAAAATGGTATCACCCTGTTTACTTACATATTCAACGGTATATTAAGATTGAAGCACTGACCGAAATTGCTATAAACATCTGAGGTTATCTTGATATTGAAACCAGGGAAAATCAAAATTAAATCGCTTCATACCGTCTATAAGCTTATTGCCTATAATATCGAAAATTCTGGAAAGACTCCCCTTGAGCAGGATAAATCTGGATACCTCCGATGAAAGTGTCCTTGATCCATATATTTACTGTATACCTCTGATCTGCCAACATGCTCAGACACTATTGGATCTTTTGATACATCTGTTTTAGCCTCTTATGAAGATCCCTCAATTGCAACTAAGCTGGTCCAAGACCAGTTACTAGAGCCAAGGAAATGGAAAATTAGGATAAATGAAAAGATATCTTAACAAGTTGATTTCACTTCAAGAAGAGAATCCTACTCACCAGTCCACATTGATAATAAAAAAATACCTCAAGAGAAATCAGTAAAATACCTAGGTTGGACACCCGTCTAACTACGAAAGAACACATTATGAAGAAAAAAAAGCAAATCAATCTTAAAATTAGGGAAATACCTAGGCTGCTGGGAAGATCAAAAGTTTCATTCGAAAATATGATTTTGCTGTACAAAACTATCATCATACCATAATGGTCCCACGGAATGGAAATCTATGATTGTGCTAGCAAATCGAATGTAGCTATTATACAATGATATCAGTTGAAAGTTCTCCGAATGATGGCCAATGCACCTTGGTACGTAATTAATCAATCGCTACACGGAGATCTAAGAATACCATACCTCCATGAAGTCATAAAAATAAAAGCACAAAACATCACACATGATTAGAGGGGCACTTGAACAAGCTTCTGCAATCACTTGTATCAAACAACTAGCCATGAAGATCGTGGCCAACTGACTTACTGATGAACTAAAAGATTTTCTGAATGGAGGGGACTTGTCACACTATTTCGTAAATGCTCATAAATTAGCTTATAGAATGTATGTTCTGATTGCTGACGAAAATAAATAAATGAATAAAAATTTCCCCAGAAGTTGACTACTTTACGGGCAAGTGAAAAGGTTAGGGAATGAGTTCATACTCATTCCCTAATTAGCATTGAGAGCCATTTTTTCAAATTTATGAGTAAGGGAGAAGTTAAGGGTAACGGCCAGGATAAACGCACCCTAATTTCTTTTTCACTTTTTCGTTCAAAAACAAATATAACCCTATAACCCTCATATATTAAGAATATAGATCATATACTGAAGAATCATTCTCTTCTTAACCTATACATAAACAAAATATCTCAAAAATGTATACAAGTTCATTCATGCCATAGAATATGACAGGCGAAATATCAAAATAGGAAAGACCTTATTAAAATACGGTTATCCTTTGTTTGGAGAGATATAAGGAATTCCCGTATTACATTCAAGGGTGGCTTAAAAGATGTTGTTAATATGCAAGCATATCAGAAAAAAGCACGGACATAATCGGTTTTTCAACAGTTAGTCCGAAAAAAAGGATTGATACCATATTCCAAGAAAATAATTTCAGTATTCAATCAGTTTTTCGAAACAGTACGAAAATAAAAAGATCAATTCATAAGTTTTTATTGAATTTTTGTGGGATTGTTTTGTTATTTTGCACCGGGCAGAGGAACAGTAGAACACGAATAGGTTTTAATCGTCTAATTAAATCCTTTACACTCTACACACTCTAATAACATTTATGTGCAACATTACTCTTACAGACTCAAGTTCAGAATAATAGAAAGATAATGTTTTGTCATCATCAGCTTTTGAAGACCAGAGAAGAGATTTGTACTACTTCAACTTCTTGACAGATCATATGGGCGCATGGTGGCAACCAGCAATGCTTGACTGAATTATGTTGGTTGCAGCAATATAGGGGTTGTTCAAATGAAGCTTACCTCTAACAGCTTTCATATATTATGAAGTATCAGGCTACCTAAAATCGACGTTTCTCGTCGTTGTAGCCAAATTAAGAAGAACATACAAAATTTAATAATTCAAATAAAAATAATTTTGATAATTTAGAATCGTTATTATAGGAGTAAAGTTCAATTTTCTTTTTCAGAACCAGATTGCGTAAAAGGAAGCCTCAAGACACAGATTCCGATAGCAGAGAGAGTGAACCCGAAAGGGAACCAAAGAAATTTACGGCAATTAAAACACCGATTCAGATCAAAAAGGACGAAGCGGAGACCAGTTTAGCTGAGGCATTGAAAAATATCACAACCAATATCGATACCGTTACAATCAGTGATGATGAAGATGGTAAGAAAAAGCTTAGAAATATTATATGTACGTTATAAATTGAATCTTGTTTTTTTTTTGTAGAAGTTCGCGAGGTGTTGAGTTTTAATCCTAGAACCGAAACAGATCTCGATGAAAAGTCCAAGTATGTATCAGTCAGAGAGCTTTACGGTGCCGATGAAAGTATCTACATCATGGATGCCAAAAATGCTGGAAATATTGGTCGGTTTCTCAACGTAAGTATAAGTATTTGAAATATGCGTCTGTTGTTACCCGTAAAAAGGTTGATGAGTTGAATAGGTAAGGCATAACTAATAATTACACCGGGTTTCTTATAAGAAGTACTAGAAATTTTTAATCAAACAAGATTTTTATATCGTTCTCATCACCAAATGTCGTGGAAGGGTTTACCAGTCACAAGGAATATCAGTTTTTTACAATCTATTCAATAGCAACGTTTCGAGACTTCTAATCTCTTCTTCAGGCTGAAATAATGAATACCTATATATTTTGCATCATATTTGTATATTTCTCTCTTATTTATTTGATTTTTAAAACTAACAATTCATCAAAAACAACAATTCAGAAATTATGAAAATCAGTAGCACCAGCTCACCTTATGAATATAAGATAATCATATTTTTCATCTGAAACATTATTCAGAATTGTAAATGTTAATAAATAGCAGAAATAACATCTCGGGGACACCAATATGTTCGGCGTACATCGATATCGGGTTCATAAGTGCTTCAAAATCCTGTGATGTTACAACCACAAATAAACACGTACTAACAATGGTCATAAATGTCTACCGGAGCTCCATGAGTCCCATCTGTTCTTGATGCTGTTAACACTAGGGGCATTGACCCCACTGTTGGACAGCATTTTGTATGTACGAAATTCAAGAAATTCTCTCTGCTCCTGTTAAAAAAAAATCGTTCCTTACTCAGCTTTCATCCGTGTCCCCCTTAGATGGAATCTAGTCAAAAATAAGCTTGACATGTCAACCCCAAAAAATCCCCTCAAAGTTCTAAACGTGGTAATCATGTATCCCCTCAGCCTACTTGATTAAATTTCCAAACCCATTAGGGAGAGCCGAGTTTAGTAGCCAGGTTTTATTATACAGTATGGGATTCAAGTTGTTCTTTGTTGCATCTTGCATCTGACCCAATAGATATGCTTGTTGACCTAAGATGGGATGCTAAACTGATTCAGCGAATTCTAATATGGTCCGTATAAACGTCTTGTAAAGCGATGTTAATGTTCGAAAATGGCAACTGTTGAAGCATTTCTGAATGTCACCCGCATTATATGAGAGCCCCACAGTAAATCAGCACCAATTGGTACTCCCAAGTGAACATGTATGAGCAAGATTCAATCGGCTTCCCGTTCAAACAGTAGACCCTTTTAAGGTTGTTACTACCCAAATGCAGGACACGGCCCTTAGAAACATTAAGAGGCAACAGACATTCCTCCTTCCACCTCTGAATAATGTTGCAGTATTCTTGAATGGCATCACCGTTAGTATTGGTGTAATTAAAAACTTAATATCATCACTCTCAAAAGATATCAAACAAGATAGATCGCATACATAAACTTGAAAGAGCAGCGGTCCCAGCACGGAACCCTGAGGAACTTCACTACTCTTTGACCTGAAAGAAGATCTCCTCGAACTGACTCTAACCGAGAATGTGCTACCCAAAGACATACTACAGATTCCATACTGTTTTCAATTTATGAAGTAGTCGACATATTGGTACCCCGTCAAACCCATACAAGAAATCTAAGAAAATTTCAGCGACTGGAGTTTTACTATCGAAAATCCATGAACCAAAGCAAATACACAACGTTTTACGAATATCATTCGAGGGTTGCCTTTTATATTTCGGGATTAGAGAACAAAAATAATAATCATCAAAAATCGCTTTATTGTTTTTCAAAATATTTTACCCATTAAGATCTATATACTTTTGCATGCTTTTGAACCAATTGTCGAAGAACTATTGCCACTCTGATTGAGGTATATCCAGAACATGCATTCTGAACACATCCACCGCTTCTTCAGGTGTCGAAAAATGTTGATCTCTCATTTTATTTTTTACGTACGGAAATAAAAAGAAGTAATTCGGTGCTAAGTCAGGACTCTACGGCGGATGACTCATCAAATCGATGTTTTGAGTTCTCAAAAATGCAGTTGTTTGAGCCGATGTGTGTCGTGGTCGTGTCGAAGGGTCATCCGTCTTCAGCGGTTGGTTTTCCTCATTTCTTGGAAGAGAACTGTCAAACAAGTGGTTGTGTACCACTCAGAATTGACTGTTCCGCGTTGTTCTAGTGGTTCGATTGCCTTGGCTACAATAGAGTCGAGATGGTCCCTGAAGTTGAGTCGTTGGTCCATAATCACACCCAAATCGCGTATAGAAGTTACCGAAGACAAATAAACGCCATTCAGCTTATAAGAAACCCTAAGGAGATGCTTAATGCGGTGAAAAGTTATGTGATGACATTTGCTGGTATTAAGGTACAGACAATTCACATCGCACATATACCGAACAATACTGGTCCCAGATGAGAACCTTGTGGTACCCCCGAAGGAACCTCAATCAACCAGAATGGGAATACCCATCGATTCCATTTTCGTCGATATATCATTAAGAATACTTTTATCGAATTTAGAAAAGTCTGTCTATGCGGCATCAATATGTGAACTTACTAGGACTCCCAGCGACGCCAACAGTAGTCTTGGGCTTAATCCTCCCAATTAAGTCATATATCTCTACGAGTGTGAAATGACAAGAGCTGACATCAACCCGGTTCACTGGAATAAAATGAGCTACCACAATTATCTCAGAGCTATAAACACCAGCAAAGTAGTCATGACTAGCACCTCCGTGCGAGCTGGTACTCTCATTCAAAATCATCGAGCTTGATAATCTACAGTCTTTCCTCCTATGAACTTACAAAATTCCAAAAATATCTTGGATTATATCGCAGGTTACGTTCAACATTAACAATATAATGACTGTAAAGCAGTCTGTTCTAGGACTATCACCTAGCACGGAGGTCACTGCAAACATCGTAATTACTCGAAGTTCTTGAATTCCAGAACCTGATATAAACTTTTTTCTTACGTTTGATCAATGAAATGATTTCACCATTGAACCATTTAGAATAGTTAATCCTTAAAATTTAGATACAGCATGTTCAATATAGGTTCATCAAAATCCCAATTACACATAAGCAAGTAATTAATCAAATCAATATAGTCGCTCCTGCTGAAATCAAGCACCTGCTCCTCATAACTCAGCCACTCCTCCAACTCAGCGAACAGCGGAACCTCAAGCTGGAAAAGAGAATGATGAATCGCATCCGGATATATATATTCTTTTGAACTTTTGGCTTACAATATTTCGTTAGCAAACAATAAAGCATACAGATCAGGGGTTAGTGACGGGGTGTCACGGCGTATCACATAAAAGCCTAGGGAAAAAACCCCGTAAAAAAAAACCCTGGCTCCCCGCCTAAGTGTGAAAGTACAAAAATAAGCTGAAATATATTTGGGATTTCTTTCTTCAAGGGTGATCTTCTATTGATGGAAACAGAGACTTCTTCAAGGTGCCCACATCGAATCTGGAAATAAAAAGACAAAAGCAGAAAAAAGAACTGAATATCAAAAATACAAAATTTGAAAGAGATAAAGAAAACTTCCTCAAATTAGCCTTTTGGATTAACTCGATATTGTGAATCAAGAATTTTTTAACATAACAAGCTAAACCATAAATTTTACTAATTAGATAATCAATTAATACATAACCTTTTATTGTTCCTCTTCAACGAAGATTTTTTTTTAGTATCCGTATGTGTCTCTTGAAGGAGAATAATCTCAGCACCATAATCCTTTGTTATTTTAGAAATGTAGTCACTCTTGTCCTTAGAAATACCTTCTATATTCAAATCTATTGTAATACACAAAACTTGTCGCCAATCTGCAAGGAGGATTCTTGAATCGGGTCTTGCGGTCCAAGTGATGATTTTTCAGATCTTCTTATGTTTGAAGTCTGCTACAGAACCCATTCAAAGGGAAATCATCATCCATAGTTGAGGAAGGTTGTGATATAACACTTATTTCATTGAAAAAATAGCAGAGGAAAAATTATCAACTGACATTCGGTTGCATCCGGATGCAACAAGTCGATAGCAGGAAGCACAATCCAAATACACATTCTGACTGTTAGGTACCCTACACAGCTGAGACAGACCAAAAAATTTATTGTTTCATTTAAAACGTCGCAGGATCTCCAACAACACCAATATTAAAGCAACCATCAATCCAGCCAGCTCCCAGCGCATATACAGGGTGTCCGGGAAAATGTGGGAGATCTTTCGGATTCAGATTAAACATTAAAAAATAAGATGACAAGTAATTTTTTTTTCCTTGCGGCCCTCCCTACGGAGATACGGTCTCCCAAAGGACGCCAGTGGTAATCAATTTTTCTTGAATAACTTTTAAACTACTCAATTGGCAACATGGCCCGGTCGGTTGATGAGTTTACCTGCGATTTAATGAAAATAAGAAAAGAATTTTTGGTCGAAATAATTTTGAAAAAAAAAGGTACCCTTAACTGCGGTTATGTCTGAGGAGTTGAAGAAGCATATTGAACATCCTTACGAAGAAATTCAAGAATCTGTGAGTGAAATTTTAGGTGAGAATCCAAATAACCTAAAAATTGAAACTGAAAAGTTGGTACTGAAAAATGATCTCAAGGTGTCACAAGTTGAGATTTGCTATCTGAAGAGTGCAGTGAGTAGATTGGAAAAGGTAATCAAAGACAAGGAGTTTTTATTTTTTTAATCTCAATAATTATTAACAATCAGAATAACATTCTACAAGTTAATGTGTTAAGAAGTAGTCAAGTAACTTGAATAGAGCGGGAAAAGATTATCTCCAGTGAGAGAATCTCATTATTCCATTAAATCAGCTGGCCAATGTCTCTTCAATCTTCTTGCTAAGGTGTTTGTCAGTAAGGGTTGGAGTAAAATATTCGAGTGGTTTTCCATTCTCGCGTGGTGGTTTCTGCTTCTATGCTTGATGACTTCTTCAACATATGGTATATTTAGGTCTTCATGTAAAGTCTGGTTGGACACATACCATGGGGCGTTGGCCATCATGCGAAGTATTTTCGATTGCGTTCTTTGGATCAGAGCTATGCTGGATTTGCTTGCGCATCCCCAGATTTCTATCCCATATGTCCATATTGGGATGATGATAGTCTTGTACAACAATATTTTGTTTGTAAGTGGTAACTTGGATTTTTTTCCGATGAGCCAATTAATTTCCCTGACTTTCAGGTCAATTTGTTTTCTTTTTTTGATTATATGTTCCCTCCAGGTTAGCCTAGTGTCTAGATGAAAGCCAAGGTATTTTGCTGATGTAGCTTTTGGAATTTCTATGTTGTTCAATTTGATTGGGGGACAATGTTGCTTTCTCAGTGTAAAGTCTACTTGTTGAGATTTGGTTTCGTTTATTTTTATTTTCCACTTTTTCATCCAGATTTGTAGTTTGTCTAGGTGTTCTTGTACTAGCTTAGTCGCTGTTGCTGGGTCTTCATGTACTGCCATTATTGTTGTGTCATCAGCAAATGTTCCTGTTGTAGTGTGAGCTGTTATTGGTAGATCTGAGGTAAAAAGTAGGTAGAGGAACGGGCCCAGCACGCTTCCTTGTGGAACTCCAGCTTGAATGGGGCTATAATCTGATACTTCTTGCCCTACCCTAGTTCTAAACTGTCTGTTTGTAAGGTATGAATTCAGTAAATTAAAGAATTTTAGAGGAAGAATATTTCTTATCTTGAATAGGAGTCCTTAGTGCCATACTTTATCGAACGCTTGACTCACATCCAGAAAGACTGAAGTGCAGTATAGCTTCTTTTTCGAACGCTTGGTTTATCGTTTGCGTTATTCTATGCGTTTGTTGGACATTTGAGTGACCTTGTCTGAATCCGAATTGATGTGAAGGAATCCAATGATCTATGGGAATTTCGGCGTTTATTCTCTGAAGTAATAACCTTTCCAATATTTTCGAGATTATTGGCAAAAGGCTAATGGGTCGATATGATGTCACTTCGTGTGGATTCTTGCCCGGTTTCAGTATCATGAGTACTTCTGCTGTTTTCAGTGATTTGGGCCAGTGCCCGAGTCTCAATATAGCATTAAAGATGTAGGTTACCGTGACAATCCCTTTTCTAGGCAGTTCTTTGATCATCTTTGCAGTTATTCCATCAATACCTGGTGCCTTTTTCTGGTTCAGATGAGTGAAAACAAGGAGTAAATCATAGAATTACTTAAACAAAATGAAATCTCCGCTGAAAGATGTAGCGTTGCTGTTCGGGATCACCTGAATAACGTCTATCGAATCCGTTGGATAGGCAGCGGAGGTCCCATTGCTTGGCCTCCACGGTCTCCCGACTTAACGCCAATGAAGTTTCACCTGTGGGGGTCATCTCAAAGCCTTGGCGGTATTCTTCTCCGGTTTATACTAGGGAGGAACTTTTACAGAGAATCACATTTCATTTTGATGCAATAAGGAACAATGCTGGGTTGTTGTGGCGAGTACAGCAGTTCTCTATTCGTCGTAACCGCGAGTGTGAAGTTTTAAATTGATTATTTCCTAATTCAATTAGCGTATTTAGGTTCAATCGTTGCAAGCTCAGGATCAATAAAAATTTTCCATTTTGAAATTAACTAATTCTGAGAGTTATGTATTTGAACTGTCTAAACCTATATGTTTAAAATAAAATGTATGCAATAAAATGTACAACCTAGTCTTCCCCTGATAAACTAAACAAGCTAATTATGTTTTGAGGACAGTATTTCAAGAGGTCCTTACTACTGTTCATCGTATTAAACGTAATTATTTTAAGTAGTTTGAAAGTTATTCAAGAAAAAATGATTACCAGTGGCGTCCTTTATGAAGGAAAGCCGCTAAGAAAAATATTTATGAGAACTTGTCTTCTGATTTTTTAATGTTCTATCTGAAATCGAGAGATCTCCCACTTATTACCGGACACCCTGTATAAACTTTATAATCGGGATGCAACATAGAAATCTCCTCAATTGTCAGACCATGAGACAAATATAAAGATTATCACCTGAAGATATGCAAGTCAGATTTCTATATTTTACAAAAAAATTACTTTCATAATATTATTTCTGAAAAGCTGTGTTATTTTGATATTATTTGCCTATCCATTTCGTCAAATTAGTTTTCTTTTTCTAGCACTCCTGTGCCCCTAATGTATTCGTCCAAAATGTGTTCGTTGATACACATGACCCTCGTTTTCCCTGGGTGGCTTTCTTCTCTTCACAGTTCATCAGGGCCGGTACTGAACTGACATGGAACTACAGTTACGACGTTGGAAGTGTACCTGGAAAAGTGTTGTACTGCCATTGCGCTGCGCTAGAATGTAAAGGACGTCTTTTGTAATTTTTAACCTTATTTTAAATGAGACTAAATAAAGAGTAATTCATTTAGAGGTAGTTTTTTTTAAATAAAAAAAATTAATTAAAACAATTTAAGTCGCTCTAAGTGCCCGATACACATTAATCATAGAACGCCCATTTTCGTAGTAAAGCTGAAAAATTTGTAGACGCTGTGTCCGGCTAAGTCGTTCCATTATGAAATGTCAGAAACTACTGAAAAGAATACCACTTCAGTTTAAACGACTCATGCGCGATGTGCAATTAAATCCCCACCATAAAGAGTACTTCTAAATGAATCACTCTTTATGTATATTTATCTATGTATATGACTTCAGTCTGTCTCACGTTTTTACCGTGATATCACGTTGGAGATTTTAGAAAATAGCAATGTTATTTATGATAAAGATGTAATTTTGAGAATGAATAGTTGGTGATAAAAGTAATTGAATAAAATCAAAGAATTTTAGACAAGACTATATATTTATGTTTATCTTTGTATATGACTTCAGTCTGTTTCACGTTTTTACCGTGATATCACGTTGTAGATTTGAGAAAATAGCAATGTAATTTATGATAAAGATGTAATTTTGAGAATAGTTGGTGATGAAAGTAATTGAATAAAGTCACAAAGAAACTGAAATTATTTATTATTCTTGTATTCTTTACTCTTAAATGTAAGATATATAATATATACATATTATAATATATATGTAAATAATTAATCGATATTTTTAACGAATTCAGATCAATGTTTGGTTCCATTTTATCAAGTGATTTTCATCCACAGCGTATTGTACCAACTTGGATCTATCGGTACCTAACACTTCAGAATGTTTTTGATGTTCATTTATTCTCACCTTCAAGGGGCGCTTTGTTTCTCCGATAAAAGATCTTCCGCACTCTGCATGGTATCTCATATATACAGTTCTTCTTCTCGTCAGCATCCTTATTCTAGTCTGATTGACTAACAGGCTCCTTTGCGAGATCCTCATTCGAAATCTCCTTACTTTCCAGTCAACTAAGGCAAGGTAACTTTGAAGTTAATATTACCATTCCACAATTTTGTGTCATAATGTGTTGCACGTAACATTTATTCAATAAATACTCTCTTCAGCTGTGAGCTCTTTGAATATATCTTCTTCAACTTCAATCCAGTTATCATCTGAATGGAAAAGTGCTCACTGCATATCTTTCTTTTATTATAATTTTATTATAATATATTATATTATTTATAACTGCTAGCTTTTCTAGTATCCATTCTGACCTTTCAATTTATGGAAGCCAAATTATTTGTCTTAGAAGCAATGATATAAAATATGGACTGATAACATAATGATATAGAAGGTTAATATTCATACCATTGTCTTGAATGGTTGAGGTCCTCACTTGATCGAAATCCATTTTCATCAATAAATGTGGAAATTTTATTAAATTCTTATTTAATCACATTCAAATTCATACCATTGGTAAATGGCTACTGAATCTCCATGGTGGACTGAACCTACTCAAATAATGAAATTTTTAAGAGAATCAGCTCAACACAGTATCACTCGCCTGAAATTGCGAGAAGTTATTGAAAAAAGGCTAATTTGGGATTTTTGCAACTACTGATTTTGCTATAATTGCTTACCATTTCAGAATAATTTTGAAAATAACACAAAACTGAAATAGAATACTTACTGGAATGAAAATATATAATTAAATAAATAAATGTGCTCTACTAGTTCATATTAAAGAAATTAATATTAAATAATAACTTAAAAAAATAATATCCCTCAATAGTCATGTGAAGTGTCGTGTACTTGTCCTCAAAAAATGACATCACAACATACAGTCAATGTGTCAAAATGGTTATAAGTTATAACACCAAATCTAAATTTAACAACAACTATAACGCATATACAGGGTCTTTCACGAGGAACCTCACCCATATTTATACGGAAAACTACTGAACGTATTTTCATGAAACTCAGCACGATGTATTTCACGATGCTGATGAAATCTAAAATATTTTCAAGGCATGAGCACCTCCGGTTTTTCCGGAAATGACGTCAAATTCCGTTTTTCAAATTACAACACCATTTTTTTATTGTAGAAATAATAGATTCCTTAGATAATTTCAAGTTATTTTGATGTAATATTTTTCAGTTTTGATTGGAAAATTCTCTCTGAGCGGGAAAATTCGAAAAAAAAATCGAAAATAGAGCTCCGCTGAAACAAGAATAACTTCGAGGTTTTTGGATGGAAAATTTTCATTTTTGGAATTTTTCAAGATGTAAGATTGATGTATCCACTTTAAAAATAGAAATCGCGGTTCATGATACAGGCACAGTATAGGGATCAAAACTTTATACTGTGATACAGGGGGTGAAAAAATCGCTTTCAAAGTTAGGGATAACAAGATCGTGACAAATCAATTTTTTCAATTTAGAACTCAATTTTTTTATGGCAGATATTGAACCTACGTTAAAAAATAATGTGAGTGTATGCATCACACCCTTGCCCTAAAGTGGATATTATCTGAGTTGATGACGAGATATTGTTGATGATGGAGCTCGTGTTGAATGATTATTTGGGCTATTACCATCATCTATTGTGGATGTAATGTTTTCCGACGTTTCGATAGACATCTTCTATCTTTATCAAGGAGGAAAAGTAAAAAACCTTTCGAAAATTATCAATTTTCAAATTTTGTAAGGAATCTATTTCTGCAATAAAAAAATGGTGTTCTAATTTGAAAAACGGAAGTGGACGTCATTTCCGGAAAAACCGGAGGTGCTCATGCCTTGAAAATATTTTAGATTTCATCAGCATCGTGAAATACTTATAAGTGCTGAATTTCATGAAAATACGTTCAGTAGTTTCCTGTATAAATATGAGTGAGGATCCTCGTGAAAGACCTTGTATACTACACTGGACATCTGAGTAACAAAAAAAAACATAACAAATATAAAAGTACATTATGGAACAATATTACGTTCTTACAAACTTTTCTGAAATTGTCAGCTTTTGTAAAAGCTAATATTTACCTTGAAAAGGACAGAGGATGTTTGTTGAAACGTTGAGTAGAAGATGGTTATTGCCTAAATAATAATTCAATACGAGTTCCGTCATCAACAACTAGTCAATGTGATGTACAGGGTGGGCCATCCATAACTTTCCATCCCGAATTTTGAGCATTGGGATGGAATAACGAAAAAATACTATGATAAGTCAATATTTGTTGTGAGGGGACAAATAAGAGTTTTTAATTGAGTTTGATATCACTATCCTTCTTGCCGCAACCTCTAACAGTTCTCATTTTTGAATAGAAAAAGGGGTCTAGTAGCACCTTGTTGGAAAGGCAATTCAATTTCCTGCATGAATGTATTTCTTCTTTCATTGCTTATTTAATATACAGAGTGATTAACTTGGAACAATTATTTTTTAATAGAGATAATAGATCCAGGAACATTGTTGAAAAGGTCATTCAATTACCTGAATGAACGTATTATTATGTTTCTTTGATTGCTTAACTATTAAACAACATGAACAGTATTTCAATCCATAAACTTCTACCACAATGTTTGACCTTCGGTATGAGAAAACGAAAAAATAATTGGACGAATTTGATGCAGGGCTATGAACGCGTAATTGAATGAAGAAACTTTTTTTTTCATTAAATTATTGACAATGAACAAATAATAAGTATCCTTCTAATAGTGGTACGAGAAATCCCAGATATTTATATCATTTTTTTTTTAACTTGAAGTGGGATCATTGACGAAATGTTCTAAAACTCCTGTGTCCACATCATCATTTCGGACACGATCCAATTTTTTTAATTAACAACTGAGCCTGTCTCACTAAACTTTCTGACCAAGTCCAGGGACATAAGTGTGAATTACATTATGGTCCTCATTTCTCTCGTTAAACAGAACAGCAATTCTTTTTGCACATTTATTATTCTCAAAAAAAATGAAATTATTTCCACTCGCGGTTCAGTCGTATAACCCATTTCGAAAATCACAAGCTGATATAAGTAAAGTCTGAAATGACTAAACGAATACACATTTTCAAACAGCTTCTCCATCTTAATATCATCGAATTCTGTTATCGCCGCCTTTTTTTTGCAAATTCTCGGTCACTACGTGTATGTCAAACACATGTTGAGAATGCTGGAACCGAGACAATAACTGAAAACCTGACAATAAATAATATTTACAATGTAAATCGTGCGCTTTTCTTTATATTGAAATAATTGCTGGTAAGGGTACCGGCTACAGTGGTTTTGATATGGAATTCATTTTTTGACCCGTCCGAGCGTTTTTTCCACCACAAAGATCCACATTCGGCGCGTGAAAATAACTGATGGAATACTAAGTTACTCGATATAACAATGAATTAACAAAAATGCACTCATGCAGGAAATTGAATTGGCTTTCCAATAAGGTGCTGCTTGACCCATTTTCTCTAATCAAAAATAAGAGCTGTTAGGGGTTGTGGCAAGAGGATTAGTGATATCAAACTCATTCGAATACCCTTAATTGTCACCGTTTTTACAACATTTGACCTGTTCGAGCGTTTTTTCGTTATTCTATCCCAAAGCACAAAATTTGGGGTGGAAAGTTATGGATGGCCCACCTTGTATATATCGCTTTCCAATCACCAACTGATGCGCTCTAGGAGCACACTATATTCGCTCCGATCTGCTCTAGCCCTTTCCAGTGAACTCTATTCACTTCGTGGAGAGTACAAGACGACCAGAGCTTCAAACCCCGGGTTCACACGCAACGGACTGAAAAGCGACTTCTGTATTCGATGTGTCATTACAGGCAACTAACTACACCACTTTGTAATTTCGTTCACTCCATTGGTAAATCCGATTCAGACATCAGAAGCTTTCTCAAGTGCTGTAGATGAAAATCATCTGATAAAATTGAACGATACATCTATCATATCCAAAGAAGAAAAGCCTACAAGAAGAAGAATCAAAGAGGTAACAATTTCATACTCACCCTTTTGCCCTTTTGGCAACATAACTAGTCCTTTCTGATGAATACTCGTAATAGATAACCACACTTCGATTTTCTTATGGAAAGACCATGTCCTATGGAATCCGTTGATTTATTGTCTCTCCTCTTCTTACATTTTTTTCTTTGTATTTTAAGCATTAATGACAGTTTTGGCCACTGCACTTCCACCGCTCAGTAACATACCCAGAACAAAAAAGACCGGCACAAATTGGTACCTGTACAGACTTTGATTCCGAAGGGAATAATATTCGGCATTTGTATTTTCCTACGACTGGCCGCTTTCTTGATAGCCGATTCTGCTGCAAGGAAAGCTTTCAGTAAGTAGTTTTTCGAATCGTTTACTCCTGATCTTGATTGGACTTGTTGGATTCAGAACTGATTGTCGGAAAAAGTGCTTACGGTGGCATATTCTCTTGCTCCGGTAACTAAAAATGCGGAGCTCTTTTCCTTGAATGATATGTCCTAGGACTTTACCCGATCACAAGCTTTATGGGGGGAGGAAAAGAACAATCGTTTTCAATAAAAATAATCGAATAAACGAATAGATAAAAGACAAATTAATAAGAAACATTTATTGAATTTTTCAATGGGCAGAAATTTGATGGTAATTTCTGAAGAAAAAAGTTCGTTTTAGCTAATTGTATTCTTTCAAGTTGTTACGTAATGGTGATTTCGTTCAACTACTAGCGAATATTACACATAAACGTAAAATAATAATTGCAGTCCACAGATTGTATTAATCATTATCTTTTGCTAATTGCATTTCAAGAGTGCATGTTACATTTCTTTTGCATTCATCTGTTTCCTTTTCGGTTCCAGCATCTTTCATTTGTTCATCATCTGTTCTACAATCACTCAAACAGTTTTCGTTTATTTCATCTCTTGTTTGTTCTACCAAGTCATAAATTCCATCTTCATCACCCTCACTATTTGTTTCTTTCTGTCCTAATGAAGAATTTTCAGCAATTTCTTGATCTTCCATCAACTTACAGCTCTCGTTATTCTCAACGTTAACTTCAATCATCTTCAACATCTCTCTTATGTGTTCCAAACTTCTTTTTCCTTCTTCCGGGTCGCTCAAATCTTTATTTATATAAGCTAAATGCTCTTTTTGTCTATCAGTAACGATCCCATCTTTTACCTTTGTTTCTTCCTCAACGTTTATTGTTCGTTCCACATCTCCTTCGCCATTTTCTTCAAACATTTTCTTTTCGAATTCTATTTGTTTTGCCAGTGAGTCGTTGTAGCTCTTGAATATTTCCTGGGCAGCCGCTTTTGACCTTTCGTTGAAGTCTTCCAGAGACTTTCTGAATTCAGCCATTCTTTGCCGTATCTCCGCTATAGATCTCGTCATGATCACAGTGTTGTCCAAACGGGCTCCATCTGATTTTTCCATCTGATCCGTATTGACGTACTTTGTGACTATATCATTTGGTTTGGCGAATGTAGGAATGATGTGGGATGAGCCAGATGAACCTGAAATTTTGCAGGTGAAAATTTAAAAGATCATCACAGAATGCTATATCAAACAATACGGTTGAATTTCTGGAGAAACTTTTTATCACATTATTAATGCTTTTTTTCCTTAAATATATATACAGGGTGTTCTGATTTGTTTCCGACAACCTGAAATGGGTGATTTAAGCAAAAATGTTTATATAAACATGGGACCAGAAATGCTTCGTTTCCAAGATACAGGGTGTTAAAGTTGAGAAAATAATTCGCGTTTTCTTTAATATCCTTCGACTGATTCCAAATAATTGCATGAAAGTTGGTACATGAGGTGAGAAATTCAAATTTGTGGTCGATATTATTGTATTATCTAGAGGACGCCACTGGCAATCATTTTGTCCCTTTTAAACCGTTTCAATTTTTTTGTGCTACCCTGTACGTCATTTTGGACTAGAAAAATCGTTTTTTCTGGCTTTTCTAGTTAAAAAAAGTATACCTTATTCAAGTCGCTAGGACCAACAGTTTCCAAGAAAAAAGGA
Organism: Micraspis discolor; assembly: GCA_030674115.1. NCBI lineage: Eukaryota > Metazoa > Arthropoda > Insecta > Coleoptera > Coccinellidae > Micraspis > Micraspis discolor. The sequence goes on from JARTUT010001349.1 coordinate 115,763, forward strand.
TTTAAAGATTATGATTCATACCAATTTTTATAGTGAAATTTCGAATTTTTCATAAATTTATTTTGACGAATTTATTTTTCAATTTTTTTTTACATTACATGTTTTGAATAAAATATTAATAGTTTTCAAATTTGGAAGTGCTATTATAATATACAGAGTGGCTGGCCATTTGAAAACGAAACAGACGAGATTACAGACGAAATAAATTTTTTCGATAGAAATGCTCGGGCAGGTCGATTTCTGTTTTGAGGGGGACAACTTAAGATGTAGGTTACGGACGCATAACGCTTCAAGCCTTGCTACTACAACCCTCACCCCCAAATTTTGAATAGAGAAGATGGGGTGAGTGATACCTCATTTGAAAGGTATTTTTATACTGATTTCAGCACAGTAATTGTTTTTTCATTTTATGCATTAGTTCTTGAAATATTCTTAACTATGTATTTGAAAATGAAGTGGTGTTTTCATGGCATTTGTAGTGTTTTTTTTTGTGAAAAATCGACATTTTGAGCTTCAAAACAACCATGACTGTGGCTTCCTTCCTGTAATCCACTGACATAGAATTCTCCGATGAGTGTTCGTTCTTTCGAAACGGCACAGTAAATCGACACCATTGTAGCTCAATCTTGCTGACACTTAATCTAAATTATCTTCGATATAATTTTCAGTATTTCCAATAACATGCGGTAACACTTGATCGATAGAAATCTCCAACAATTCCGAGATTGTTCCACGAAGTTTATACTCAACAACCAGAAACACTCAATGTTTGGGCTGAAATATTTGGTGACAACATTGTCGGCACCTTCTTTTTACCTGGTAATCTTACTGGAGATATGTATTTGGACTTAAGTGTTTGGAAAAACGCTTGGACCCGGCGATTTGTATTTTTAACTCAGCATTTTTTTCAAAAAAAAAAAAAAATTATATAGGGTGCGTCATGTGACAGTGGCCAATACCCACTTTCTTATTTTAAATGCAAGCCCGTGTTTATTATTATTTTTTTTGGATTCTTCAGAGAATTCTGGACATAAATCATGTACAATGTCCTATACCTTTCTTCAACTGTTTCGGAAATATTAAGTGTTTTAAGATTTCTTATAAAAATTAACATTAAAAAAAGAAAATTATTTTATTTCACAAATTCGCTACATTACATTCAATACTGATTTCCCATTTAGCTCTTGATAATGAGAAAGTAAACAAAAACCATTCCTGCGTTTCTTTTTACGGAAAAAATGGTTCATTTAACAGAAAAGCACAAAATAACCATTCTACAAATGATTGGTTATGGAGATAACACAAGGACACAAATGGAAGTTTCTCGCTTATTTCACTAAAAATTTCCAAATTTGCCGCCTGTATCACAAGGAACAATTAGCAAAATAGAAAAGCAGTTTCGCGAGCTTGGTCATGTGAGACAGATTAAAAAAGTAGCTGCCAATGCAGTAAGTAATGATACGAAATTGGATATTATGCTTGAGTTTCAAGAAAACCCACATTTTTTCAGTAAAAAGAAACGCAGCAATGGTTTTTGTTAACTTTCTCATTATCAAGAGCTAAATAGGAAATAATTATTGAATGTAATGTAGCGAATTTGTAAAATGAAATAATTTTTTTTTTAATGTTAATATTTGTAATAAATCTGAAAACATTTAATATTTCCGAAACAGTTGAAGATAGGTATAGGACATTGTACATGATTTATGTCTAGAAGTCTCTGAAGAATCCAAAAAATTAATAATATACAGGGGCTTGCATTTAAAATAAGAAAGTGGGTATTGGCCACTGTCACATAAAGCACCCTATATAATTTTTTTTTTTTTTTGAAAAAATGCTCAGTTAAAAATACAAATCGCCGTGTCCAAGCATTTTTCCAAACACGCTCTCATTTATCCGTTATCGAATTTATTCCATTTGGCTGTTCCACACTGTATAATAATATTGTAAGCCAAACGTTCAAAAGAATATACAGGGTGGCCATTTGAAAAAGAAACAGACGAGATTACAGACAAAATAAATTCTTTCGATAGAAATGCTCGGTCAGGTCGATTTCTGTTTCGAGGGGGACAACTTAAGAAGTAGGTTACGGATGCATAGCGATTCAACCCTTGCTACTACAACCCTCACCCCCAAATTTTGAATAGAGAAGATGGGGTGAGTGATACCTCATTTGAAAGGTTTTTTATACTGATTTCAGCACAGTGATTGCTTTTTCATTTTATGCATTAGTTCTCGAAATATTCTTAGTGTTTTCATGGCACTTGTAGTGTTTTTTTTTTGTGAAAAATCGACATTTTGAGCTTCAAAACAACCATGACTGTGACTTCCTTCCTCCAATCCACTGACATAGAATTCTCCGATGAGTGTTTGTTCTTTCGAAACGGCATAGTAAATCGACACAATGGTCGTTATTGGGCCGATGCTAATCCGAGATTGTTCCACGAAGTTTATACTCAACAACCAGAAAAACTCAATGTTTGGTGACAACATTGTTGGCCCGTTCTTTTTACCTGGTAATCTTACTGGAGATATGTATTTAGACTTATTGGAAAATCACATTGATCCAATTTTGACGTAGATTATTGAAAACAATGCTGGAAATTATGTGGAAGATCAGATTGTGTTTCAGCAGGAATGAGGTCCTCCACACTACGCCTTACCAGTTCGAGAATATCTGGATCAAAGATTTCCAAATCGGTGGATTGGAAGAAGGGGTCCCACTGAATGGCCAGCCAGATCGCCAGATCTGTCACCACTAGATTTCTTTCTTTGGGGCCATAATTGATAAATTATTTACTTTACTTTGAAATGTCTTATTTCTTAGATCAATACTTCAAATCGTTCTGATACCGTACAGTTGGAGAATGATTTCAGTGAATAAAACAGCTAGTCGAACATCTGACCCTAGTAGCATTAACACCTACGGTATGACTTTATTTGCCCAGAGGTAGATGTTTTGCAATTTCAAATACAAGTACGGAAATTTTGGTGTTTCGGAAGCACGAAATGTCAATTATTCGCAAAAAATGAATTTAAGTGATAAAATTAACTAACGCATGAATATTTCTAGAACTAATGCACAAAATGAAAAAACAATTACTATGCTGAAATTAGTATAAAAATACCTTTGAATTGAGGTATCACTCACCCCGTCTTCCCTATTCAAAAATTGGGGGTGGGGGTTGTAGCAGCAAGGGTTGAAGGGCTATGCGTCCGTAACCTACATACAAGTTGTTCCCCTAGAAACAGAAATCGACCTGTCCGACCATTTCTATCGAAAAAACTTATTTCGTCTGTAATCTCGTCTGTTTCGTTTTCAAATGGCCGCCCTGTATATATATATATATATATACTGTACAGATTGGTTAAACTGCATGAAAAACGAATATCACTTGAACTAAAGGTCCGTATCTTGCACTTCCTAGAATCATTAGTCTTTTCGCAGACAAAATCATCTTTTTTCCTAAATTGCACCATTTATGAGATATTTGAAGTTGAAAGGAATCAAATCAATATAACCATCTGATTGAACATGAGTGAGTGAATCATTTCTTAGAGGGAAAATAATGTTTTTAAACAATTCAGATACAATAGTGGATGCTGTGGAAGGTAATATTCATTCAAAATAAACTGGACTACAGAGGGGTATTTGCCCAATGTGAAAACTTAAAATGCTTATAACTTTTTAACGCAGCTGAATATGGGAAAACGGTATGGAAAAAAAGTGTTTCTTTTGATCTCAAGAACCTATGGTTAAAATTAAAGCAGTGGTCCTCGTATAAATTTCAAAATGGTCCCCACAAAAGAACATTTTTAATTGGAGAAGGTTAAATTAGAGCTACCAGCGTGATTCGTCAAGTTGAAACTGCCTCAGATTTCGATACAAAAATAATGCACCGCGATCGTGATAAAAATATGCTCTCAACTCCGAGAAAAACATCAGTACCAATTGTTCTAATGCCACCAGTTTCATCTTAAAAAAATGTATATGAACTTACCATCGCCTTCCCTAGCTGTTGTGGAACGCCTTTGCATGCAGCTGTCTGAAATCACGTCATATCAGTGCATATCTAATTCAATTTTTCTTCTAATACCTTCGTCTTTTCTGGTGTCAGTGAAAACGCTCTTCTTCTTCTGATCATTCTTCTGGCCACCTTCCACTATCTCGTTGTATTGCTCTATCGGTGTGATCTCGAATTCTTTCCATTCCTCTTTCTCCTCTTCTTCATCTTCTTCGGATTCACTTTCGTCCTTAACCTTGCGTTTAATAGGCAACAGCATCACCCTGTTCTGTGGCGGGGCTTCTATGTTCCATTCCAGCAACTCCCTGTATCCGCGATCGCTTTCATCGAGTTCCTTTAGTCGACCTGTTTCATTTTTTCTCTCGTAGATCTCGGTCTCACCGTCGCTGTCCAATTGCTCTAAAGAAACTGTAGCCTCGGTGGATTTGGAACCATCCATGTTCCTGAAGAAGGTCTCCGCGTCTTCCCGGATATGATTGCATGTATAGTCCGTTACGATAGCTGGCGAATCAAAACGAGAGAACGCCTAGAACGTCAAAAAATCAACCATTGGGTAATTTTTGGGAGCTTGTTCTTCTAAGTACTACGAGCTATCGTTTAGCCCCAATTATCCAAATTTTAGAATATCGAGACGAAAATGGTATCAATCGATTGGGTTTGACTTCCCGATGGAGAATACGGGGCCAAATTTGAGTATGTTCATCCGGCCGTATACTCTTTAACTTCCGGAAGAGATGAGCTGAAGTTTTCATATTTTCAGAATAGTTCAACTGTCCAAATATCCTCATCAAGTTCATTATTGGACTAAATCCATAGACAAAGAAGAGATAGACCTCCGACTCCTTTGATTCATTTGGCACGTTGACGGTGGCGACATTATGAGCAGCAGATGGAACTAATTGTGTGAAAAAGCTATATAATAAAAATTTAGAAAGCACTGACGTGAGGTCAGATTGCTTTGGCGCTCTTGTTGAGCTACTTGCAAGTAAATATTCAAACCTTAACAAATCTATAAGCTCTCTGATCGGGTGAACAATAGTCTTTTTCCGTACTATGGGACAATGTGATGTAAATATGAAAGCCTAATGAATAAACAAACCTTTATCTCAATTTGAAAATAACTACTCATAATTTTCACCAAATTTTGTTCTATGCTTCTCCTAAAAACTTACGTCATTGCTTTTCTGAGTTTTGACAACGCCATCAAATTCTTTCTCTATGATAGATAATTTTTTGATTAATATTACGTCTGTGCTTTTCTGAATTTTGACAACGTCATCGACATCGAATTCTACCTCTATGAATTCTATGAAAATTTTGATTGATATTACGCCAACTGACACTGATATCTAGGTCCGCAAGTTGTCAAACGAATATCGATCTGTGATGGCAAATCTTTCAATGACAAAGCTCGGACTTCATGACATTTATATTTTTCTCTTGAGTAAATGAAAAAATCATATCTCCAGAACTATTAGCTTGTCGAAGTCGAGAGTGGTATTTTTGTATACGTCTGATAAAACTGCACCATAAAAAAATTTTTATTTGAACAGTGTCATTTGAAAAAATTTTTTTTTTGTTACTCGAACCTATTCGGCCGATTTGACCGAATAACGAACTTAGCCGAGATATTTATACCTCAAACCTATTCTGAAAGTTTCAACTCTCTAACTTCATCCGTTCGAGAGTTATCGTGTTCACGGAACGGACGGACGGACAGAATCGATTTTGACCACGGATTATTCATCAGTAGGTCCAAACAAAACGATTGATACCACTTTTGCCCAAAAATTCGAAAGTCACAGACATTTGGGCAAATTGATAAGCACCCTGTTCAGGTGAACAAGAGCGCCAAAAAGGCGTCGATAACAGAATTCGTTGATATTAAGGCTGTTTGAAAATGTGTATTCGTTTAGTTATTTCAGACTTTACTTATATCAGCTTGTGACTTTCGAAATGGGTTATACCACTGAACCGCGAGTGGAAATAATTTTATTTTTTGAGAATAATAAATGTGCAAAAAGAATTGCTGTTCTGTTTAATGAGAGAAATGAGGACCATAATGTAAGTCACACTTATGTCCCTGGACTTGGTCAGAAAGTTTAGTGAGACAGGCTCAGTTGTTAATCATCATCATAATCAGTAGGTCCAAACAAAACGATTGATACCACTTTTGCCCAAAAATTCGAAAGTCACAGACATTTGGGCAAATTGATAAGCACTCTGTTCAGGTGAACAAGAGCGCCAAAAAGAAGGGGACATATTTTCGCGCGAAATGTAGCGAACTCTAACCCTTCTCTAGTTTCGTTCATTCTTTCATTGAATTGTAGTTATCAGTTCTGTTGTTTTTTGTTTGTGAATCGTGGTGATTGTTTTTTTTATCTAGAATATTAAAAAGTTGAATAGAACGAATGATTTGAATTTTTTTTTTATGTATTATACTAAATCATACCTATTTTTATTTTGAGAAATTTGAAATTCTTCATGGTATTATCATGAACTTTGAGATATATCTTTTTCGTTTACTGAAGCCCCTGAGAAATATTTAAAGTAAAATTTACACTATTTGTTTTGTAGATCGACCAAATTTTGTGATAGCAGCGATTAGTGTTCGGTGAGGGATTAATTGAACGAATCAAAGGAGTTGGTGGTCTATCTCTTCTTTGTCTATGACTAAATCCTTCTAATGGTTCAGTTATGAGCATTTGGAATTCGGTTTCCTCTATAACTCCTACAATATTCATCCGATCCAGTAGTAAGTTGAAAGATATTTGAATTAGATTGAAACAAATGAGCTTGCAAAATTTCGCAGAAATCGACACGCTCTAAGGTTTTTAAAAATTTCTGAAAACAAATTTTTTTCAGTACTTATAAGGTACCTCATAAGATATCTCATGTATTTTTTTGTATAATATTTATTGAAATTTTCAATCTACTTTCCAAAAATATTCAGCAAATGTGTTGTATCATATGTACAGACTAATAGAAATTATTTCACATTGATGGATTATCAGATATGATCAGTCAGTTAGGTCGTTTAGCTAATCTTTGTGAGTTGAATGGATCCTCTGTCAGCTGGTCGATCAGTTGGTTGGCATGCCCTTCTAGCTTCTATTGATGCCATCTCGAGCGGTTTTCAATTTCTGTGCTGACATATGGCACTCTTCAATCTCCATGGATGGCGTGGTTGGAGACATACCAAGGGGCATTAACCAATGAACGCAGTATTTTTAATTGTTCCCTTTGGGTGATTTGAACATTTGATGGCTTAGCGCAACCCCAGAATTGGATACCGTAAGTCCATGTTGGCTTTGTAAATTAGCAATTTACTCTGAAGGCTCAATTTGGAATTCTATAAACCAATACATTTCTCGAAATTTCAGATTTATTTAATCAGTGACGGCTCGTCAGGGTAGCGCAACCGAAAAAGAGAAGGTGAAAATAAATATTTTTTTAATCGAAACTTATTTGAAAAATTAATAGCAATATTTAAATCTCGAGAAATTCCCTTAGTATCTTTTCCTCTGCCCTCTATATATCTCATATTTCCACTCAACACATCGAAGTACACATTATTTCGGTCAAACACCTCAAATAATTTTTTTTCCAAGTTCCCGCATCTGTCCTTATACGTAATAACGCAGCTCAGCCAGCCGAGCCACAGCTTTCAGTTTATAATTTCATCTAACACATACGTCGCTCGAAGTTCCTATTAATGAAACTCTACAATACCTCGACTGTGACACTTGCGAGGTCGGCCGAGAAGACTTGGCCGTCGGCCGTCCCTATGTGAAATGGCAGGCGGGTGAAATGGTTTATTATTATCGATGTTTATTTCAAATACCAAATTAAAAATTGTAATTTAATATCCGACATTTTCATATGTTTATCCTAAATTTGAGATAGAAAGAGAAATCATTATGTATTTAAAATTTTTTCACGTATCCTGTTAAGAATTGTATTTTCACCCTCAAATCTCAAATGACTATTATCATAAGTACTTGAATATTATTTCAATTTCATTAAAAAGTGTATTCGTACTGTATGGAATAACTTTTGTGATTTTCTGAACATAAAAATTCATTCTTAGTAACTGTAAATAGCAAAACAGCAACCCACGACTTGTTTATTTTTCAAAGACTAGGTCGGCCAAGATACCCTTGGGTAGGGGGTGTATGAGAATTGCATTGCGTGTGTTTACACTTTGATTATCAGAATTCAGTTCACTAGGTCAGTAGTTTGGAGTAAGATGTTAGTGTGTAGGGCTTAGGGTTGTACGAGTTTTCGTTCGTTTTCGGTTACAAGTTGAATGTGAGTGATCCAGATGGCAAGTGTAAGAGAGGTAGTATCAAATTGCGGTGATTTGATTAGTTTTTTAGTAGATAACAGGTTTTCTATTATTAGAATAATTCTAATTGACAGCGTTCACAACATGATGAATATGATTTTAATACCATATGTATTTAAGTGAACCAAGTGATTATATAACATAACGTTCACAACAAATATAAAATATACAAAAATACATATCAATGTTATAGGTTCAAAAAGTTGAGAAAACTCTCAAAACAACTCATTTCTAGGGATTTCTATAGCTACATTGCTAAGATAGAGCAGGAACTACCTAAAAATTCTAAAAGTTTCTTCAAGTATATATCTTTGAAGAAAGGTCACAGTAGGTTTCCATCAGTTATGTGGAGCAGAGATGTACAGGCAAGGTCAACAGTGTTTTGCAGATTTTTTCGGTTCTGTTTTCGAGCCACCTTCCGGTTCGGTTTATGATTCGCAATATGAAGAGAACATCTACAGCTGCGTTTACTTGAGCGAGGTTTCCCTATCAGAGGAGGTTGTTGAGGAAGGTCTGAAGTCATTAGATCCTAACAAGGGACCAGGACCAGATAATATTCCACCAATATTTTTGAAAAATTGTAGTAAATCTTTAACTAAGCCTCTCTCAATTATTTTTAATCGATCGCTTCAGAGTAGAGATTTTCCACAGAACTGGAAGCTGTCGAGAGCCGTTCCGGTTCATAAGGACGGTCGGAGAGATCTCTCGGCTATACCGAAGTTATTTGACTCCATAGTTTACATGTCAATAATGAATCATGTAAAACACTTGATTATTGAAAACAGCATGGGTTTGTGAAGGGTAGAAATCTGAAAACTAATTTGGCCCACTTCCTCGAAATTCTACATGATGGTATCGAAGCACATAACCAGACAGATACTTCTTCGACGACTGGCGGAGAAGGGAATGTGTGGTAGCCTCTTGAGGTGGGTGAGAACGTACATGTTGCGGAGATCCCAGTATGTATGTGTTGGGGGACAGAAATCAGGAAGCGTCACCAGTACATCCGGCATACCTCAGGGTTCGCACTTGGGGTCCCTACTTTTTGTAATTTATATCAATAACATATCTTCCTGTTTTCGTTCTGTAGGATTTCTCATTTATACGGACGACCTCAAAATATTCCTGAGGATGAGATGTATTGAGGATGCTGCTCTGCAGAGATAACTTTCTCTTCCTCAACCTGAATAAATGTCAGGTAATTTCGTTCACGAAGAAAACAAATGTCCTGGAAAATACATATTCAATGAATCAAATTAGTTCGTCAAGGGTCGACAGTATTAGGGATTTAGGAGTTATTTTGGATACCAAATTGACCTTTATCCGGCATATCAATAATATTATTTCATCTTCAAACAAGCTGCTAGGATTCATCCTTCGACATGGTAAATTGTTCTGGACTAACAAGAGCTTACTCACTTTATACAATTCCTTTGTTTTGAGTAAATTAAATTTTGCCTCTCCGAGCTGGAATTCTCACAGTGTCACAAAAAACAATTAGAAAGCGTACAACACAAATTTCTCGAACACAAGAAATAATTTCGTCATAAGAGATCATGATTACACTGAAGCTCAATCAAGGTTTAATATTCTAAGTTTGGAAAACCGCAGAAAAATGAACGACATGAGTTTTTTATACAAGGTTCTGAACGGCATCTTTTTGGCCCCCTCAATACTACAGTTTATATCCGTCAGAGTGCCCGAGGGAAGATTGAAATCAAGAGAGACGTTTGATGTTTCTTTCCGTCGTTTGAATGTTACGCAGAATTCACCAATATGTAAATTTTTGACCACATTTAACAATAAGTTTGGAGACACTGATTCGTTTTGTACGTCTCTCTTCCTATTCAAGGGAGTTTTCAGGCGGAAGCTATCATCTGGTGTTATTTCTAAGATTATAACATTTATTCAATAAAAAAAATATTTATTTGCCCTTTGGTTATATTAGAATTATTGTATATAATATATATCAGAATTTATGATTATTTTTTTGTTAATAATTCGTGAGAACTGTTTTTGGGTTTCAATGCCCGTTTGTATTCCTATATGCAATAAATAAAAAAAACAAATGTTAGTTATACTTGCATCTAATGAAAACGCCGAAAAAGCTTCCAAACAATTACAAGAACACCACCTGGATGACCTCGGACAGTAGCTTCGAAAATGGCAACTCAACATCAATGAAGAAGTCAGTTCAAGTAACATTTACTACAAGAAGAAGTATATGTACCCCTCTCAAAATATTCGAAATGGACATTCCAGTCGATACCAAAGCTTAGTATTTCGGCATACATTTAGGCCTGCGCTCCAACTGGAGACAACACATTAATGCCAAAATGAATTAAATATATCTTTAATTTCGAAAAATATATAGGTTTATAGGCAGGAAGTCCAAATTGAACATTCAAAATAAATTGCTAATTTACAAAGCGATCATCAAACTAATATGGATGTTGATTAATCAAACGAAAAAATTGTGAAGTGCTTACCTACCAATATAAATTAGTTTCTTCTACGAAAGTATCTAGGAAGGAATTTTACCTGACGTTTTGCTTTTCCGGTTCGTGAAAATATCACTTTCCCCACGAGTTTTCAGCTCTCACAAATTTTGAAATCACCAAACCAACTAAAATTACTGATATTATCTATAATATAAAAATGAATCGCAAAATGTGTTGGTAAGCGCATAACTCAACAACGCCTGGACCAATTTGGCCAAATCTTTTTTTAAAATGTTCGTTGAAGTTCAAGGATGGTTTTTACGGCGAGAAAAATCAGAATTATTGCTGGAAAACCCTAAAAATAGCCCTTTTCTTTTTCCCATACAAATGATTTGTAACTAAAAAGGTTTTGCAGCAATGTAAATTGATTGTTTGGGATGAATGCACGATGGCACATAAAAAATCTTTGGAGGCTTTAGACAGAACCTTAAAAGATCTACGGAGCAATAATAACCGATTTGGTGGTGCAATGATTTCATTAGCAGGAGATTTTCGTCAAACATTGCCAGTGATTCCACGATCAACGCCAGCTGATGAACTCAATGCATGTCTAAAGTCCTCCAATTTGTGGAAACATGTCAAAGTACTTCATTTAAGCAAGAATATGTGTGTCGAGTTGCAAAATGACCAATCTGGAAACATATTCTCATTGACATTGGTAATGGCAAATTTCCTATAGACATGTTGACTGGCTGCATTAACTTTCCTCAAAGTTTTTGTCAGTTAACTCGATCGAAAGATGAACTTATTCAGAAGGTGTTTCCAGATGTTTCTCAAAATTACAGAAACCATCATTGGTTGAGCGAACGAGCTATACTGACTGCAAAAAACATAGATGTAAATGAATTAAATTTCAAAATTCAAGAACAAATTACAGGCGAATTGAGGATATATAAATCAGTTGATTCGGCTACTAATCAAGATGATGTAGTCAAATATCCACCGGAATTTTTAAACTCGCTGGATTTGCCAGGATTGCCACCTCACAATCTTCAATTAAAGGTTGGATCGGTGGTTATAATGTTGCCAAATATCAACCAACCGCGTCTTTGCAACGGTACACGGTTAGCGATAAAAAAATTACTAAACAATGTGAAGCAACTATACTCAAAGGAAAGTATAAAGGAGAAGATGTTCTCATACCTCGCATCCCAATGATTCCGACTGATGTGCCATTTGAGTTTAAACGACTACAGTTTCCAGTGCGGCTTGCTTTTGCTATGACTATAAACAAGTCCCAGGGGCAATCATTAAGTGTTTGTGGTATTAATCTAGAAAACCCATGTTTCTCACATGGTCAATTGTATGTTGCCTGTTCCCGTGTTGGAAAACCATCAGATTTGTTTATCTATGCGCCAGGTAATCAAACAAAAAACATCGTATACCACAAAGCACTACAATGATAATAATAATAATTATGATTCACATGATTAACAATAAAGCGATTACTTACTTTTAAATCCTTATATATGTTTTATTTAATTATTTTTTATTCACAACGCCCTATCACCAGAGTGACGGTTCTGTTCAGGAGAATTTTTTAAAATACGTAGGCACAAAAACTGCCACATTACAAATCTTTTTGACAGGATGAAGTCTGTCGGGTCAGCTAGTTCGGTATAAAATTAAAAATAATCGAACCGTCAAGAAGAATCTCTTGTACTAATGCTAAAAAAGTCCCGATGAAAGTCATTCACCCAACGCAAATCCCAGTAGATTGGTACGGTGCATACAATGGACGTATGGCACCCAATTGGTTAATACCCCTTGGTATGTCTCAAACCACACCATCCATGAAGATTTAAGAGCCTCATATGTTAGCCCAGAAATAGAAAACCGCTCGAGAAAATATGATCAAAAGCTACAAGGACATGGCAACCATCTGATCGACCAACTGATAGAAGATCCATTCAACTCAAGAAGATTGAAAAGGACCAGGCCGAAATTGGCCGAACTGAACCTGCAGAATAAATTACTCATTTACAAGTCAATCATCAGTACGGACGTGAGGTTTCCAACTCTGGGGTTGCGTTAAGCAATCAAATATTCAAATTATCCGAAGACTTCAATCGAAAATACTAAGCTCATCGGTTAATGCCCCTTGGTATGTCCACAATCATATCATCTATGACATGACCAAACGAGTTAACTGACCAATGATAACTATCATTGTCACATCAATGTGAAATACTTTCTATTAGTCTTTACATACAATATATTTACTAAATACATTTTAAAGTAGATTGTAAATTGCAATAAATACTATACAAAAATTTTTTTTCTTGCACTATTTAGATTTTTGCCTTATGAATTTTTCGAAAAAGGAAGTAGTTGCATCTCTAGCGCTAACAAATTCATTCATTTCAACATTCATTCATGTCTTTCAAGATATCCAGAAGGACGCTGGAGATTCATAAAAAATATTTTTGAAGGCAATACGATATTCGGTGAAATCACAGCATTAAAATAAATTTAAGAAGTTTTGTATACCTTTTCTTGTTGAATCCTCTTCCTGTTCATCCTATCGATTTCCTCGCACTCCTTATCGAACTTCTTCATTTGTTCCTCTAACTCATCATCCGATATTGGCCATTCCTTCCTAGTGGCGGCAATTTCATCCAACTTGTCGTTGAACCTCTTCCACCTGTACTCTTGCTTCTTGGAGTCCTCTTGCGCCTTCTCCTCCCCGTAGAACTCGGTAACTGTCATGCTCCCCTCTTCATTTCCGTAAAATTCCACCCTAATCTCCTCTCTTTGCGTTGACATTTCTTCTGATCTTGTCACCAAACTATCATCGTGACGTTGCGACGTCAATTTGACGTTCACGGATGACTTCTGAAGTTTTTCTTCTTGATTGTAGCCGATGGCTTCCTCCATTTCCTTCAACATCTGTCCTATGCGTTCGTCTTCCTGTAAATCTTCTGGCTTCATGAATTCTCTGGCTAGTTCCAATTCTACATCGTCACAAATGAGGACCTCCAAATTTGGACAACTGTCGTTTTCCATTTCTTGATTTTCACCCGAATCAACTATTCCTATGTGTCTCTTGTTTACTTGATCTGAATCCGGTATTTGTTCCAATTCCTCAACATCTGCCCCTTTTTTGGATGTCGAATCTGTGTTTGGAAAATCTTCAGATTCTTTCTTCGTTGCTACAAAAAACTCATATTATTTTCAAATAATCAATACATTGCGGATTCTTAAATAATATAAAAGAGAGAATGTGTAACGAGAAATTAGTTCAAAATATGAGTCAATTATACCTTGGGACAAAGCGTTGTTTATTTCTTCCTTCCTTATCTTTTCGTTGATTTCTAGCTTCCACCATCCAAGGTTTCCCACTTCAGCATCTTCAGTCTTGACTTCATCTTCTTTAATTTGGATTTCTTCTTCAATCTTGCTGTCTGTTATTTCCTCAATGAGAGGCTCAGAGGTCACAATAGTCTTTCCTTGAGTTTCTATTGTTTCCACCAAGTTTTGATCAAATTTTCTGATCTCTTCTGTTTTCACGTCTCCTATTTCCGCATTATGCAGATCACCCATTATATTCTTCACAGCTGAAGGAATATTTTGCACAACATTTTCGAGATCTGTTTTTTCTATTTCTTCAATCAAAACTTTTCTTGTGGGCAGCTTGGTTCTAGAAATCTCTCTTATCAAAGGCTCTTCCGAATCTTGGATCAATGATGTCTTCTTTTGTACTGAAAATATCGTCGATAAGGCTGTTTCCTTGACCGCCTTATTAGGTGCCAAAATCGATGACACATCTCCTGGTAGATTGTCAACTTCGACACTAATCTGTTTTGTTTTTAACGGTTCAACGGGTTTTTCTGTATTCGAATCTTTTGTTCCTGTAATATGATTAGTTTTTGAAGTTACTTCATTTGATTGTATTGAGCCTCCAGAATTCTTTGAATCATAAGATTTTTTACTAGAAAATTCATTTTCTGATGCGTCTTCTTTTTCATCGAGTTCACCAGTTTCTTCTTTGAATTCGAAAACAGCAGCAGATTCTCCAGAACTTGTTGCGGATTCATTAGGAACATCTATACTTCTTGATGCAGAATTTTCGCTGAATTCCTCATAAAGCACCTCGCAAGTTTGGCATGATTCACTTGATCCCAATTGTTCGTTATTGATCTAAAAATGTGATCTTAGACACGACTTCTCAATACCACATAATCTCACCTTTTCCGCAATCTTCCTGAAGATTTCGTTTGCAGTCTGCGTAGTTTCTTCGTTTCCTTTACTTCTACACTCTTCCGGATAATCAAGGACCCTGTTACGGTACTCCATGTAATCTTTAGGTTGGTCGGCGTCTTCCTGACTGCTGCCTTCGCTCGACTGTTGCTTCTCTTCATCCGCATCTTCGTAAGCGAATGGTTGTTCTTCCTCATCTGATCCTGATGAAGCTGTAGTATTTTCTTCATCTTCCATGTTTCCATTCGATCTAGACCAAAAATAAGGAAAAATAACAGTTCGTTGAAACTGGTGTTCAGATATGTTTCTCAAGAAAAAGTTTGATATATCATTTAGTTTAGTTTAGACCGTTGAGCAGTCAACATCTAGTCCCGAACGGGGTCTACGCGTTCAGGTATTCAATGCGAAGGACGAACATTTGCTGGAAGTTGGTGATTTCATTCATAAACTAGAAAATCAAAATTTACCTCATGCATTAAAAAAACATGAAATAAGAAAAATAATAGAAGGAGAAGGCCAGTTTGTATAATGTTTTCAAGCTTAATAAATATAGTTGAAAAAAACTAAAAAAACACGCTTATGAAAAATATCGGGTTGAAAAAGTTAGAAATAATTTTAAAAATCAATTTATGATAATAGTATACAGGGTGTCTACTATAATAGGTGCCAAACTTCAGTAAGTGATAGTACAAGTCATTTGCAACAAAAAATGTCCTGAACACTTTTTCGAAAAGTTGATAGTTATCGTTATTTAAAACTTCTTATTTTCTCGAAATTTTTTGCTTTCCCCTTTAAAAACAAGAATATCTCTGTTATTCCTTCAGACGGTTCACTGATGTTCTTCCCTATGAATCAAGGAAGATCTTGTACTTCGCTCATATACAGTCAACATTGAGCTTCTTATCAGTAATATGGGGAAACACGTCAAAGTTCAACAGGGCCAGAATTCAGAGAGTTCAGAATAAGGTACTAAAAACCCTCTATGGTATAAAGTATGATACTCCAACTACAGAACTCTACAAGTTGGTTCCAGTTCTTAAGTTTGATCTACTTAGAATATCAAATCAGTGCAAACTCATCTACAAAATAAAAAATAAGCTGACAAAAACTGAAGCTCTACTGAAGGAAGTTGGCAGCTTTCACACCTATGATACAAGGAATAGGAGCAATTTATTGCTAAGAAGAAGAAGAACCGAACTCGCCAGGGGGTCCCCAGTGTATGCCAGCACCCAGGAATACAACAAACTTCCATTCAAGGACTTTGATGTGAGCTTCCAGAAGTTCAAGAATTTATTGAGGAGTTACCTGATGACATAGTGCAGGAGTGATTGAGTTTTTGATTTCCATGTCTCTGTAGAATTAATTATCTTAGATTCCACAGTAAACATCACTTGCATGTGATGGTTGGTGGTCTTAATTGTAAATAAATAAATAAATAAATAAATTCCTACAGCTACATGAAATCTGATCATATCATCAGAAAGGGCAGTAAACACGTTATAAAATAGGTACTCATTATACCGGGTGTTGTAAAAGGGTAAATGTTAAACTTGAAAAGAGTGCAAACTTAATGGTATTTTCTTGTAAGCTGTACCATTGAATATTAGTGAATAAGTAGAGGTTTTTTTTCTAGGAAAAACTAGTACATGTAATAGACTTTTAAACGGTGTATCAACTTTTCACTTAACTTTTTGTTTTCCATCAATATCACTGTTTTGAGTCAGAAAAACATAAAATTCAGAAAAGCTAATTTTATAACAATTTATTTCAAAGCATTGTAGGTTCACAACATTCATAAATATTATTAATAGTAACATAAAAACATTAAATAAACTTTGAATGAAACTGAATGAACGTAAAAATCAATGTTATTGCAAAACCGAATTAAAAATTATAAAAAATGTTCAAATCGCCTACCCCTTTGTTCAATGCATTTTATACATCATTTTCGTACAGAATCCACAACCTTTAGAAGTTCATTACGTTTTCGATGCATTGTATTACAACATTCCTGAATTTTGTTGATTAGTTCTTCTCGATCATTAATGCGATTTTTATACACATTTTCTTTCAAAGTGCCCCAAACATAAAAGTCTAATGGGGTGAGATCGGGGCTTCTAGGTGGCCATCTCAAGGGACCATATCTTCCAATCCATTTCTCCCCAAAGCGTTGATTCATCCAGTCCCTCACAATTCGACTATTATGGGCAGGGCATCCGTTCAGTTGAAAATAAAGTTCATATCTATCCGCTATGGAAATAGCAATGAATGTCAACTACGTTATTATTTAGTAAATTTGTGAATTCATTGGAATTGAGACGATCGGGAAGTATTACCGGCCCGAATAGCTGCCCTCTCATGAATCCCAACCAAACATGGACTCTTTATTCATGCTGATAATGAGATATAACAGTCGCATGTGGATTTTCCGTTTCCCACATATGGGAATTTCTTAAATTTATTATTCCACTTTTAGTGAATGTTGCCTCATCTGTCCATAATATTTGATCACATCCCCACTCTTCCAACTTATTTAGGTACCACCTATAGAATTCTAATCTGACCTCACCATCCACAGGTAACAAATTCTGGACTTTATTTAAATGATACGGGTGTAAATTATCTTGTTTCAAAACTCTGTGTACTGTGGAATGGTGAAGCCCTAATGTGGCACCAGCACTCCGAGTGGGATCTTCTCTAATAGCGCGAAGTATTGCTGGTGCTTGCCTCCAGTGCTGAGCATTTCAACCACCTTCTCTATTTCTTAAACCTCGAAACGATCCAGTTTCACCAATGCCTTTCTGCTAGGTTGTTGTCTATTGGGGAAACGTAATCCGTACTCCCGCACTGCATATTCCGATATTCAATATTTGAGAAAACAGGCATAATATTTTTTTTTAGATGCGTATAAGTCGAATTAATTCGTTACAGTAAATGATCTTTTTCTTAAGTTTACTTAATGACAGATTTTGTCAAATTTAAGTTAATTTGCATATCCTCGAACTCATGCAAATATCAAGTTTGCTAAGCTCGAGATTAAATTACGCCATATTGTTCATTTTCATTCGTGGTATTCATTCCCGACGGCCCCTGCGGGGCCGCCAGATACGCACCAACACACCCTCCAACCCGCCTCCTCCTCAAACCTTCGTTCAAAGCAAAGTTGTAGCTGTTTTTATGTTACTATTAATAATATTTATAACTGTTTTGAACCTACAATGTTTTGAAATGAATTATCATAAAATTTGCGTTTCTGATTTTTATGTCTTTCTGACTTGAAACTGTAATATTGTTGTAAAAACAAAACGTTAAGTGAAAAGTTGATATACCGTTTATAAGTTTATTACATGTACTAGTTTTTCCTAGAAAAAAAACAACTACTTATTCACCAATTATCAATGGTACAGCTAACAAGAAAATACCACTAAGTTTGCACTCTTCAATTTTTACATTTACCCTTTTACAACACCCGGTATAAAACATTTTTTTAACATTAGTAACTACCTATTTTATAGCACCTTTATGATATGGTCAGATTTGATGTAGCTGTAAGAATAACAGAGATATTCTTGTTTTTAAAGGGGAAAGCAAAAAATTCCGAAAAACCAAGAAGTGTTGAATAACTCGATAACTACCAACTTTTCGAAAAAGTGTTATAGGACATTTTTTGTTACAAACAACTTGTACTATCACCTACTGAAGTTTGGCACCTATTATAGTAGACACCCTGTATAAAACATACTAGTAAAATTGAAAAAGATGCGTGGGACGCTTTGAGACATCATTTTTGTACATCAATTTTACTAGTATGTTTTATATACTATTGTCATAAATTGATTTTTAATTTTTTTTTTATTTTTTAACCCGATATTCTTTATAAGCGTGTTTTTTTAGTTTTTTTGAACTATATTTATTTTTTACTTTTTAGTGACTATCATAAAAATTTTAATGGTAACGGTTTTTATCGGCGTGGACGGGAATCGAATCCACGATCGATGAATCCAAGAGCTGACGTCACAGAAGACTCGTGCCTTCGACCGATCGGCCAACGAACGCTTTCGAAGGAGTGGGATCTTTTCAAAGTATTGAACCACTCACGCTTAAAGAAGAAGAGTTACAAACTGACATACATACATACAAGTGAAGCTAATATAAGCGTGTTAAAAATAGCACCGGTGATTTTGATAACTGTAAAAACAAAGGAACAGGGTTGTTAATTCGCTAGAAAGAATTGGAATATTATGAGGTGTAAATAAGTGAGAGTCGTCAGGATAGTAAAAAATGTGGAAAACTTTAAAACAAATTGTGAATAAAAGTAAACTAACTAATAATTATTCATCGATTGACATTGGTCAGATAAATGAGAATATTGAAAATGCAATAAATAAATTTTTTGTAAATAGTATTCAGGATATTATAGGGAGTATTCCCGAACCTGATGTTGCTTTTAAGAAGAATGAATTTGAAGTAAACACTAGATTCACAGCATTCAAAAAGATCTCGTTGAATAAGTTGAAGAAAACAATAAATAATTTGAAAAACAACTCATCAGCAGATGGAGTGATGTCTTCAAATGAGCTGAAGACATTATTTGATGTCGTTGGGTATTCCTTATTGAATATAATAAATACATCCCTGGAGACTGGAATAGTTCCTTCGGTGCTAAAAAGTAGTGTTGTCATATCGGTGCAAATAAGTGAAGATTAATTTACCGAGCCCAATTGAGTCCCGTTTTCAATGAACACTCAATGATTCAATTTTACACATGTTTTTCGAGTTCATCATACCTTGATAACACCTTGATTTATTCTTTAACTAGAACAAGAAAAAGAAGCTATTCAATAACACCTAGGCAATGAAACTTATATATATTTAATTCTTTAGACAAATATTTTCATAATATTGATTGAGGTTTGTGGTTTTAGTGGCTGCCAAGAAGAATATGGGTCAGCAACCGATTAACAGATCGCAGACACAACCATGGCTCGGTTAAAATTTATGAAGATGCACAATGACTCCACATTGGTCAGAAACAAACAGAGAATTATAACATAAAATAATTATATTTTAAGATATGTTATTTTTTACATTTTATGTTAAATTTCAATTTTTTTTGTAATAGAAATTTTTTGTAAAGATATAGAATTGAGACAACTATGTGTAATTGACAATCTTTTTATGTCAAGAAATGATGGTTCACTTGCAGATTTCTCAAAATATCCATTCATAAATAATGACCAGTGTTGCCAAAAACAATAATCAATTTTCTTTATCCGGACCTTGTATATCTTACCGAAAGAATGTTTTCATAAAGAACAGAAGAGATCAGTAATTCTTTTTAGAAGTCCAAAGTTTATTATATGAATAAGAATGATTCTCATTAAGTTAAGCCATTCTGAAAATAAAGGAATTTCCTCTGCTAAAATCACATCATACTGAAATTCGAATAAAAGCAATATTTTGAGTCACGGTTAATTCAATACCTAAATTCAAAGTTATCTTCACACTTAAAATAAACATTTCAAATATGTGGCATTTTGTTATGAGCATAAACGTTAAGAATTCATATCTCACCAACGAGAATCATCGTTATGTTGAAACTGAATATTAACTATATACAGGGTGGCCATTTGAAAACGAAACAGACGATATTACAGACGAAATAAATTTTTTCGATAGAAATGCTCGGACAGGTCGATTTCTGTTTCGAGGGGGACAACTTAAGATGTAAGTTAGGCACGCATAGCGCTTCAACCCTTGCTACTACAACCCTCACCCCCAAATTTTAAATAAGGAAGATGGAGTGAATGATACCTCATTTGAAAGGTATTTTTATACTGATTTCAGCACAGTAATCGTTTCTTCATTTTATGCATTAGTTCTCGAAATATTCTTAACTAAGTATTTGAAAATGAAGTGGTGTTTTCATGGCACTTGTAGTGTTTTTTTGTGAAAAATCGACATTTTGAGCTTCAAAACAACCATGACTGTGGCTTCCTTCCTCCAATCCACTGACATAGAAATCTTTAATCAAGATGATGAAATTATGTATCAGATTGTGTTTCGGCAGGATGGAGCTCCTCCACACTACGCCTTACCAGTTCGAGAATATCTGGATCAAAGATTTCCAAATCGGTGGATTGGAAGAAGGGGTCCCACTGAATGGCCAGTCAGATCGCCAGATCAACATCAACTGTATTGTGAATGTCAGTCCAAATGGACCGAAAATTGATGCCAGGATGACCTCGTAGCATCATCTCTACTGCGCATGTGCAAAACTGAAAGGTCAAAATCGCCGCTTGTTGAAATTGACAGCTAGATTTGGCGCATGCGCAGTTTAGACTATGCTGCGAGATCGAAGGTGTCAAAGCCTTCTATGTTTGATTTTTCACGATTTTATCATCCCTAACTTTGAAAGCGATTTTTTCACCCCCTGTATCATGAATCGCGATTTCGATTTTTAAAGTGGATACATCAATCTTACATCTTGAAAAATCCCAAAAATGAAAATTTTCCATCCAAAAACCTCGAAGTTATTCTTGTTTCAGCGGAGCTCTATTTTCGATTTTTTTTTCGAATTTTCCCGCTCAGAGAGAATTTTC
Source organism: Micraspis discolor (assembly GCA_030674115.1). Taxonomy (NCBI): domain Eukaryota; kingdom Metazoa; phylum Arthropoda; class Insecta; order Coleoptera; family Coccinellidae; genus Micraspis; species Micraspis discolor. Next base: position 137,439 of record JARTUT010001349.1, read on the forward strand.
CAACCAAAACTGAAAAATGTTACATCAAAATAACTTGAAATTTTCTAAGGAATCTATTTCTGCAATAAAAAAATGGTGTTGTAATTTCCGGAAAAACCGGAGGTGCTCATGCCTTGAAAATATTTTAGATTTCATCAGCATCGTGAAATACTTATAAGTGCTGAATTTCATGAAGATACGTTCAGTAGTTTCCGGTATAAATATGGGTGAAGTTCCTCGTGTAAGACCCTGTATTTACAGTATCATATTCATGAATCAACGTGAAAAAAATGGTTATTATGAAACGTGAGAGAAATGTTTTTCCAAACGGCATTTACCAGTTTTTTCAGCGATAAATATCAGTCGTTACTCAAAAAATACAACGTTTTATGATATGAGATCGCTTCCCATATAGTCTATGAGTACAACTGCGAATCTTTGTGTGGACAGAAGGTCTCCTTCTGCGATGGAATGGAAAAAGACATTAATGGCACCTTGTCGAGGGATACAGATCTAGTTCAGATAATGTATCAGGCTTCGATGCTTGTACTGATCTTGATGATTGATATAACCTGCTTCGTCAACATCTTCTCCAACATCAATTTGCACAATTACCGGTTCATGGCTATTCTAAACGTAACCTCTTTTTCGAAAAACGTGTTCAGTTATCTAAAATTTACTTACGGTACTGCCTCTGACCTAGAACCATCACCGTCGCTTTCTGAGCATTCAAAGGAAGTTCCGAAGCCACTATCACTGTGTAGATTGTTCTGCTGGTCCCTGTTCCGCAACCTCTGGTCTCTAAGTCTGACGAGAGCTAGAATAAGGATTCAGATTGAAGGATTCAGAGTGTATTGAAAACTCATACCGTTAACACTATCCATTATCCTCTGTTGTTCTCGGTCTATCCATCGTTGACGTTCTGCAGCCTCTTCCTGGACACCACCTCTTTCCCTAGAAATTTAATCATCGGTTTGTTTTTCATTTTGATATACACAAAATCAGTGGCAGCTCGTCAGGGGTCGGCACTACAGCTCCACAGAAATTTTATCTGAAGCCAAAATTCAAACTGGAAAAAATTTAGTTATAACAATTATAATTGAGTAGAATGATTATTTGGCTATATCCGCCATCTGCTATTATTTTCTTTCCTACCAACTTTACGATAGACATTTGCAATTGTTCTCAAGGTAAATTAGCTTTCTGAAAAAGCTCTGGCTACATACTCTTTTATTTAGAATAGGTTTATATTCGGAATATCTCGGTCAAGCTCATTATTGGTCCGAATCCGTCCAATAGTTCAGCAGATAAGAACATCTGAAATCTGGTTTTCTCAGTAATTTCTAGGGTATCCATTGTAACGATTCGGAAATTAAAAATCGTTTCGTTAACGTCGAAAAAAGAAGTTAGCCGAATTTCATGAAACTCCTCAGCCTAGGAATTTTTTAAAAACTTCCTAATTTTTTTTGTAATATTCGATTATTTAGATAATCGTATAATGTTAACAAGTTAGGTTAATTTTTCATGGAATTTTGAGGAAAGCAATTGGTCAAAAACTACATCCAACTAATGCCAACGTTTCGTAGATATATTTCTACTTCTTCAGGGCAAAGTCGAACTTATGTTTTACACACAAACGATCTTAATATTAGTTTGTTGAGCAAATTGAAAAGGAACTTATGGGAAAACTTTTGGAGACCTAATATGTATCTACAAGGAAATGATCTATCAGAACATAATGTTAACAAGAAATTTTACATTCATGGAGGTAATTGATATATTGCAAATTCTGAAATTCCATCTTCGCGAAGTTTACTTCCCAGAAGAGTTTCTTTTTACTAACATGTTCTGGTTTAGGAAACCTGTAGAATAGCGTTTTGCCTACATATTTATTATTTTCGAATATCAAGCCGAAAATTATAGAATTAATGTTTGGGTAATTATCATCATCTATTATTATTCTTGTAACCAACATTTCAACAGATATGTTCTGTTGTTTTCAAGGTTAAATTAGCTTTTACAAAAGCTGGTGATTTCACAAAAGGTTTCAACCTTCATAAATGTCAAATAGACAGACTACGAGAACTAGATAAAAATTAACACTCATCTGTGTTTTGAAGATTTCTTCAAACAATCTTCAACAATCCGCCTGCAAACTTCCGGCAACTCGATTGATGATGCACTTGTAGGATTGAGAACAATGTTCATGAACGCTGTCCCCTTGATTTTTCTTTTTGTAGGTTTCATTTCCTTGGATATTATAGATGTTTCGTTCCATTTTACCAGGTGATTTTTATTCACGACATATATTTGCATCGAAAAAACTCCACCGGGATTTGACCTCCCCCGAAAAATGGGCTTCTCCTAAGATAATTGAAACTGGCCATGGATACTGCAGTGAATCTCAGCACATGTGAAAAATGGCTCCTTTTCCGGAGTGCTTTTGAGGTACAGAAAGAGAAAGAAAGAAGAATCCCCCCTTGCAACACCAGCTTCGATTGATTACATCAATACATCAATTTGATCCCGTTAGTTATTTGCGACCTTTCATCGATTGATATGGTGATGATGAAAATCATTGCCGACTCAGCTTCCTTGTATGGGATAAATCTCTATTTACCCCCTTCTTAATCGGTACAGCGGTATCGTTCACTATTTGAAGTCCTTGATAGCATTTGCGCAACTTTTAGTGGAAAGTTCCTCATTGTTGGTGATTTTAATATATCTGCATATATTTTCCTCTTTGATGATCCTACCCAAGCACGTTACACACCTGCTATTATTCTCCGTGAATTTCTGGACATCAACAATTTCACACAGACTAATTTTGTACGTAATGAATTCAACAGAACTTTTGATCTGTTTAATTTCAATGGTGGTAATTGTCTTGCCGAGAGATCATATATATAATACTATTGGCCCAGGATACGTTATGTATTAATTACTAGCCACGAATACGACTTCAGTAAAGCGAATTTTTTTTCTCATGTATGATCTTGTGGCTGATATTGACTGAATTTTTCTGGCGTATATTTGATAGTGCAGATGAAGCTTCCTATTTCGTGTTTGGTCGCAGATATCCCCCATGGTTCAATAAGGAAATTGTTCGATTAATTCGCTTGAAGGCGAAATGTTGGAAATTATTGTTCAGGACGATCTTGACTCTATCTCGAGGTGGTGCCAGGACTGGCAGCTGCCGCTCAACAGTGATAAGTGTGTGGTTCTTCACATGGGTGCTCGGAATCCGCGACATCAATACTTACTTAATGGTATCCCCATTCCTGTTTCAAGCAGCCATAGTGATCTGGGTGTAATAGTGACGGATACTTTGAGTTGGTCTGAGCACATCTCTCAGACTGTAAGCAGGGCCAAAAGATCCTTGTTTCTGCTGCAGAAGTCATTTGGCAAGTGTGACCCACGTACATGTGCGCTGGTTTACCGAACTTATGTGCGACCCATCCTCGAGTTCGCTGGTCCTGTGTGGTGTCCGGTTCTATCTCGCGATATGTCCCTGCTCGAAAACCTCCAGCGTCGTGCCACACGTATTCCCTACGGAATCTCGCGCCCTTCTTATGATGAAAGACTATCCATAATGAGCCTGCCTAGGTTCGCTGACCGGAGAACTCGTGGTAACCTTTTAACAACTGTCCGTGCTTTGCACGATCTCTTTGGTGTGAGCTTGCGTCGCTTGTTCACGATGAATACGGATTGCCGTTTGCGGGGTCACTGTTTAAAACTGAGAAGAGAGAACTTCAGGACGGTTCAGAGGCAGCACTTCTTGTCGAATCGGGTGTTCGGTGTGTGGAACTCCTTGCCTTCATCTGTGGTTGGGTCGTCATCTGTGAATTCATTCAAGAACAACTACGATGGTTGGCTTCTTCGTGGATGATTTTGAAGAACTGCTTATTTTGTATTTTTGTTTTGGAATTTATCTCTTATTGTATAATCGAGCACTTTTTTTTTCTTATATGTTAAATTTTTTGTGAGTTTATAGGCATGGCCTCAACTCTCATCTGTCAAATAATAATAATAATAATAATTTAAAAGAAATAATGATGTCATTGCATGAGAAGAGTTCGTACGTCTGGGAGCTAAAATTAAATTAGAAATAGCTAAGGCTTACAGAGCGTTTGTGGAGAGGTCTGAACGGAGCATAAAAAAATTTCGTCCCTTTTAAATGATAAAAAGGGTTCAACAACTGTATCTAATCAGATGTTTTATGATGGGTAGTTAATGGATGGTCCATTGGATTTGATGACTTTGCTGATTTTTCGCAAAATCGTAACTACCAGTGCTGCGGGGAAGGCTGCGGATCTTTACATTACCAACGTTAACGTTGCATTATTTGAGGAAAGTGAGGTTCTCGCAGCTTTTAAGAAGATGAAACCAACTATGACTATGGGTTCAAATGGCATCTCCTCCCTGTTTTTCAAAGATTGTGCGAATGTTCTGGCGTTACCACTCACTGTTTTGTTCAATATCTGTTTGAGAAGTTGCATGGTTCCTGATGCATGGGCGTCCGGTTCACAAGAAAGGCAACAAGTTGGATATTTAAAATTTCCGACCGATATTAATAATCTGTAAAATCAGCAAAATATTTGAGATTCTCCTTTATAATCGTATATATCCTCAACTCAGCAATCGAATAACATATTTTCAGCATGGTTTCGTCAAAGGCTTTTCAACAGTTACCAACCTCTTCAACATAACCCAGTTTGTTTCTGAAGTCATTGACAGAAGATCCCAGTCCGTTGTCGTCTATACTGGTTTTTCAAAAGCGTTCTATTCAAGAGACTATGGAATTTTGTTGACGAAGTTATCTCGAGTTGGCCTCCACTCTAATTTCATCGATCTTTTTAAGGAATACCTGTACAACCGGCGGCAATATGTTGCGTTCAACGGTGTGCGATCTGAAATATTTTCGAGTACTTCAGGAGTACCCAGGGCAATAACCGTGGGTCACATTATTTCATGAATTTTATCTATGACTTGGTTGAGGTGGTGGACGTAAACTCTCTGCTATTTGCGGATGATTGCAATATGTACCTTGAGGTGAGGGATGCATTGGATTGTGTGCGCTTTTCCATCAATTTGCTGCGCGGTGCTGAGCGGTGCGAGAATAACCGATTGCATCTGAATACTAAGAAATGTAATGTCATGTCTTTCACACAAAACAAAAATGCAACCCATTTCGATTACGCAGTAGATGGTAACTCGTTTGAGCGTCCGACGGTTTTGACGGATTTGGGAGTCATTTTTTATCTAGAACTGTCGTAAGCATCACATATTGGCGCCACTTTATCTGCTGCAAGTAGGATGTACGGATTTATTGCACGCATTTCTCGTGACTTTTCGGATACAGCCACATTGAAGATCCTTTATTGTGCATATGTCAGGTCCAGGCTGGAATATGCCGCTTTAGTATGGTCTCCCTAGCACTAAATACATATTGATGAGATTGAGTCAGTGCAACGACGTTTCCTCATGCTTCTGTCGTAAAGAGAGGATAAGACCCATTGGTTTCCCCCAGGGTTTACTGTTGAGTATACACGGCATGAAGAGTTTATCGTGTCGGCAGGACTTCCAGTACGTTATTCATACACCAGTTCATAAGTGGGACAGGTGAAGATTCATGTATACTTAGCAAACTTAATTTTCCAAGACCGGCTTCCAGAGCTGAGAACAGATTTTACTTGCCACACCGAGAACTAATATATTGAAGTATTCGCCTCTGTATAATTTGTGTTCTGCCTGTCTCCCTGTATGTCATACTATGGATATTTTTGACTGTAGCATCTCAAATATCAAGTCATACTATTTTGACTGACTTGGTATTACTTGTTTCATTTTGTAAATTTTTAAATTGCTTTTTTCTTGTTCACCTTGATCTTCACTTGAGTTCAACACTTCAGAACATTGTTTATATTTTAACTAAATAAATAGAATAAATATCAAATCATAACTTTTTTATATTATATTGTTACCATACGCTAAATAAATAAGATGAATAAACTGCGGAAACCATCATTTAGAGTTAACATTCAAACTTTTCAGTGAATCTAATATTTAGCAATCTATCGATAACAATCGTCAGTAAATTATTGATTATAATAAATCAGTTAGAAAAAATAAATAAATATTGGTAAGACCGATTGAAACAATTTGGTATTTAACCTATCAAGAGATGCCATTTCGAAGAAAAAAATTCCTTGTTGCGATATTCTCGCAACAAAGGACCGTTCTTGGAATTTGGGGTAGCGGCCGTTACTTCCAAGAATGTCTTCTGTCGGACGGAATTTTGGAAATCCCTAAACTTAGCTACCTGTACGACCTCTCTCAATTATTAAAATTCATTCTCTCTCTAGACTCTCTCGTGTACAGTACTACAAGTAAGTTCTCCTTTATTTTTACTTTCACGAGTCTATAACGGCACTCAGAACTACAAGTTCCTCTAAAGATCTCTCAAAATAAATTGTTTTCGGGTCAGTTAGCTACCCTAGTTCATGTGTATGTGAATTACTCAGTTGAAATTCTCTACGTAAAAGTAAAAGGTTGTGAATTGTGAACCTGTGACGCAATTACATATCGCCAAGGCACAATTCATCAGTGGAAGTTTGAGAAGCTTTATCCAAAGTGCCTGCACCTTATTCTGAGAAATCTACCCTCGACGATTGAAGCAGAGCTGTGGTGAACTCCAAACAACAAATAAGGTCAGATCTCTTTATCATTTAATATTACCAGAAGTGCCCAAGATTGAGCAAAGAGGTTCAAATCCTTGGTTATTATAGACACCTAAAAACTCTTTCTGTGAGTGTAAACTCAAGTGCCGAACATTGTGTAACTATTCTTATCTGTGAATACATAATTCTATTATAACTAAAAACTTGTTTTTATTCACCTTGCAAACATCTTTTCTACCAAAGATAATTTTTGGATCTACTGTTATAGTATAACCAGCGACTCAGGAAGTGCGCTGCCCTTCATTAAGCGGGTGATTATTATTAATTCTAATTTTGTACCCGCACATTCCTCTTTCAATAATATATGTTTGCCGGTCCAATTTGAAAGTTTGCGAGCCGCCACTACGGAAAATAGAACTTTTTACATGGGATATTTAATTACGTTACCTTACCGCACAATTTCATATTATATTTTTGAAAAAATTGCAGTGAAAACATTGTGAAAATACCAACCAAGCTTCAGCACATGCTCTATCTCTTGGGAAAACAGGTCTATCATCGAGGTACTGAAGATTCTTCTGTAATCAAAGAGTAACACCATAACTAAAAACATTCTAAGTGGACGCCAATACTTGTTCATACTATTTGGTTTCATTATTCCAAACACCGTATACAGGGTGACAACTTCCGGAAACTGAATACTATTTTCTTATTTCAAACGGCACACTATTACAATATCGTAAGATATCATATTTGATGACGATTTCATCAATATCCTATAAATGGGTGAAAACTGAATAAAACTTGAATTATTGGGATTCAGAAGAAAAAGAAATGAAAAAATTACTCAAAACTTAAAATATTCAGTTATAATATCACAAGAGCACAGATAATATTCGATTATACACCGAGCCACGATAATCGAAACATATTGTCTGTGCTCGGGTAGGTATTCGTAACGATTTTATAACGATTAATAATTTTTATTGCTTAGTATTTATACTAATACTATTCATGCATATTCAATCATTCGTCAGGATCGAGAAAATGAGGTTTTGTAGGTCATATATGACTCCGTTTCTACTTGTTAAACCTATCTGGATGCGTTCAGAAACTTACTTCTAGTAAGCTCAAATTACTCAGAGCGTTCACAAACTTACTCTATGACAGTTGTAGGTCTAGCTCAGAGCTATAGAGTGGGGAGAATAATCTTCGAGATGCGCGAAGTGGCTAATTTTTCGTCCGCCATTTTTATACTTTCGGTTCATTGGCGTAGAAAACAGTGTATCTGAGGGATAGTTTGTATAAAATGAAAATGAAAATTGAATGTACAGAGCATATAAATTTCTTAGATAAATCTATAGCTTCAGAATCTACACTCAGAATATCAGTCCAAACTGTCCTCATATCAATTGATTTTGGGAAACTAAAAAGAATCATATTACTTTGGAAAGTAAATAACACGCCACTGAGCAGATAAACAATGCCATGCGGTATGATCAGTCGGATAATTTCAATAAAAACTTGCGTATAAGATATTTCCTCGACCTTCTTTGTTTTATAGTTTTTACTCGTTTTAACAATACAAGACATGTTCAAAGTATCGAAGTATCTATCAGCACAATGTAAAATTCGAGCAATTTCTAATCTGACAAGTATGTCAACCTAGAACAGCTGACTACGAAAGTATAAAAATGGTGGAAATTTGACATAAGCATTTAGCTACCAATTTTGGATGCGCAGTGGTCGAAGCGTATTCTCCCCACTCTATATCTCTGGTCTAGCTTTGTGATCGTTCATAAACTTACTCCGAGTAAGCTCTATGTACTCTCATTTTCCGTAGAGTAATGTTATACTCTGACAGTTCAGACTTGAATTTGAAATTAGGAGATTTATCTGTTGTATAATTATTTTGTACAATACAATAGAATTTGGATTAATTTGCAGTTTATTATCCATATATATTTATTTTACATGGTTTTCGGTCTGGTAAGGTTATTTAGGTTGCGGTAAGGTAGGTTATAAAAAAACATCGTCAACAAATAAAAGAAAAAATTTCATTCGATTCAGCAACTCCTTACAGGCTTTTATTCGTGATATTTGGTCCTGGGAGGCTAAGTTACTTAAGGTTTTGATTGTTTCGGGTTTGCCCCTAATCCATATCGCATTCAAGAAAATAATGAATCAACCGAATATACATACAGGGTGGCCATTTGAAAACGAAACAGACGAGATTACAGACGAAATAAATTTTTTCCATAGAAATGCTCGGACTGGTCGATTTCTGTTTCGAGGGGGACAACTTAAGATGTAGGTTACGGACGCATAGCGCTTCAACCCTTGCTACTAAAACCCTCACCCCCAAATTTTGAATAGGGAAGATGGGGTGAGTGATACCTCATTTGAAAGGTATTTTTATACTGATTTCAGCACAGTAATTGTTTTTTCATTTTATGCATTAGTTCTCGAAATATTCTTAACTAAGTATTTGAAAATGAAGTGGTGTTTTCATAGCACTTGTAGTGTTTTCTTGTGAAAAATCGACATTTTGAGCTTCAAAACAACCATGACTGTGGCTTTCTTCCTCCAATCCACTGACATTTAATCAAGATGTCGAACAAACAAAGCGTATTGCGAAGGAGCTCAATCTTGCTGAAACTCATTTTTTGAACGCTTTAAGTGGCGCATAGCATCGAGTTTATTTGGGATCACGTGAGCATACTCTTTCCTTACTCCGGGAGTAAGTTTCTGAACGCACCCACCCTCTACGAAGTCTGTTCAAATAGTAGCGCGAATTTTGAATTTCCATGGTTTACGTGTATTTGATTTTTGATTTTTTGGAGCGTTATGTTGATAGGCAGTTCTGTTCTTTATTTATGCTGATAATCTCGGCCATTTTGAATCTTGATTTTTGATAGCCCTTGTGCTTGGATGTGTTTCGAACCGTCTGCGATTTTGACCTATTCCAAAAAATGGATCGTTGAGTCAGTATCAGATTTTGTACGAATAACATATATATATAGGTGTGTATTGTTGAATACTGACGTGTGTTGCTGTGCTCCTCCAATTTTCGAAATTTTCAGAAGTTATTGTTGCTTCTGCACCTAACAAGGTAGAGAGTATATTCCTATTGAGTTTACTTACATTTTCTCACTTCTTGAGAGGGATCGATATTTTTTTTTGAAAGATTTTCATCGGTTTTTCTTTTGTTTACATTGGCCGGTTGACGGCGCGTGAAATTAGTGGGCGGTTCGTTGTCATCGCTGCGCGTGGAGAGTACGACTGGCTCATCTGATTATTATTGACGGTGTATGCTGCGCTGATCCTCGATCCTTCGCGCATTGCTTTTCGGTTGCTAGACGTGGTGTGCTACAGTGATCCTCGATCCTCATTGTATTGTTTTGCGTTACGGGACGGGGTGTTACGTTGATCCTTGATCCTTCACGTCTTACTTTCCAATATCCGTGGCCCTCCCACATTTCTGTGTAAGACTTTCTTAGAGGCCCAAGAAAGTGAAGAGTCCTAATTGTATTCCTTCTCTAATCCTCAGGCGCGGTGTTCGAGATGGCTCGTTCTTGTTCCGTTTGTGTTAAATCTATCTCAGCGAACCAGAACTATATGTCGTGTTTGAAATGCAGCAGGGATTTTCACTTGGGTTGTGTTAACCAATCTGATGGGGATCGTAATAATTTGAAGGGAACCACTAACGTGTGGTACTGCTCTGCATGTACAACGAACGAGCGAATTTTGCGTAGTAACTCGGTGAGTGGGCGCTCGGTCGCACCGTCTCCTTCGAGACTCTCCTCTTCACAGGTACCATCTGATGATCCTTTAACTATCCAGCATTTCAACATGTTGATGGAGCGGATGTTGGATTTATCGTCGAGTGTTGGTCGGATTGAGAAAAGACAGAATGAGTTGCTCGAGCAGCTTACGGCATGTACGGAGACTCTGACTCAACATTCCATCACCCTAGCCGACCATGAGTCGGCCCTTGCCTTTCAGCGTTCGCAAATCGAGTTGATCCAGCGAGATCATATAGCTCTGACGGAGAGGATATCTGAGTGCGTTGAAGATATTGTCTTTGAAATTAAGGAGAGAGAGCAGAGGGCAAGAATGTTCTGATCTACAATGTGAAGGAGAGCACTGACCCTAATCTCCAGGCCAGAATAGAGCACGATAAGACCATGGTTCAGACTATCCTGGAACCTCTTAAACTGAAGGCGGAGGAAGTTGTCAGGGTGACTCGAATTGGCAAAAAGGGTACCAGGGACAGACCAACAAAAATTATTTTTTCTTAACAGGATACCGCGTTTCAAGTGCTCAAGCAGAAATCTGTTATTCTGCAGCGGTGTGAACAAGGGTTATCTATCAGTGCTGATCAAACCCCTTGCCAGAGAGCTTACTTGGCGGAATTGAGGGGGCAGCTGGAGCAGAGACAAAAGACTGGAGAGAAGGACCTCACCATTAGATATTTGGGTGGTAAGCCTTCCATAGTTAGTCACAAACAAGTTTCTCGAAAAAACTAAGTGCCCCCCTAACGATTTCTGTGTTTATTATCAAAATGTTGGCGGAATGAAGACCAAGCTAAGCGAATTTTATCACATGCTTCTGCATAGTTCCTACGATGCCGTCGTTTTGAGTGAAACTTGGTTAAATTCGTGTGTTCTGGACTCAGAGTTATGCCCGTCCAATTATGTCGTGTTTAGAAATGATAGAAATTCTAAAAATAGTGTTAAAGGTGAGGAGGGTGGTGTGTTGATACTCGTTCGTGCTGATGTCTGCGCTGAGATTGTGGTTAGCTCCTTTGATAATGTTGAACATCTATTTGTAAAGATAACAACTCCTTCATCGAGATTTATCCTTGGTGGTGTATATATACCCCCACGATCCGATGAGTTAGTTTACCTTTCGCACGGGCTTGCGATGGAGGAGATCTCCCTTGCGTTACCCGATACACCTATCTATGTTTGTGGAGACTATAATTCACCTGACGCCGGATGGAAGGATCAGACCTTCGTTTTGTGTGAGGACGGAGCTTCGGCGCGACCTCTTCGTGATTCTTTGAATTTTTTAGGACTAACACAAGTCAACCACAATCCGAATGGTCGTGGCGTGTTCTTGGACCTTGTATATGCACACGAGGCCACTACCGAGGTTTCGTTGGCCTCCGATCCTCTCCAGGCTCCTGGGATTCATCATGATGCAATCCAATTTGTTGTTGTTTCTGGGAGCGTCGAAAATGATTTTTTGCCCTATGAGGATGTTACCTACGATTTTCGGAGAGGCGACTACGATGCTCTTAATGCTTACCTGTCCTCTTGCAGCTGGAATTTCGACGGGCTTGAAGCGAATGAGGCCACCTCGTTATTTTATGCATGTCTATATGATGGCATTTCTCGTTTCATTCCACGTAAAATAACTAAAAATTGTAATTTCAATGGTTCAATACAACTTTGAGGAGATTGATCAGTGGAAAGAAGAAGGCACACAAAAAATACATGGCTACGAAGGATGGATCAGACTACCTGGCATTTTGTCAATTACGTACCGAATGTAAATCTCTTAATCGTGCTCTGTTTGAAACATACATTAGTAATATTGAGCGCAGTATACGTTCAGATCCACAGTCCTTCTGGAAATATGTTAACCAGCGGAAGAAAAGTTCCGGCCTTCCTAATAATATGTCTTATAACGGTACATGTAGCTCCGATGGTGCTGAAACTGTGAATCTTTTCGCTGATTTTTTCTCTAGTGTTTATAAAAAGGATTGTGTAGTACCTCCAAATATAAGGTATCCTCAAACTGTGAACTTGTCCAGGTGCGAATTTTCAAGTGTCGAAGTTTTTGAGATAATTGAGGGGCTCAAGCCTAAGCTGTCGGTCGGAACTGACGGTGTACCTGCTTACGTACTCAAGAGATGTGTTTGTGCTCTTTCCACTCCGATCAGCAGTCTGTTCAATGTCTCATTGAAGCAGGGTATATTTCCCGAATTTTGGAAAAGCAGCTTCATCATACCGATCTTTAAATCAGGAACAAAATCTGAGGTATCTAACTACAGGGGGATTTCCATTCAATCGGTTATGCCCAAGATGTTGGACAGTTTGGTGTAGTTACATGACCTGGCACTGTGATGCCCTTTTGTCTGACGAACAGCATGGATTCAGGCGTGGGAGGTCTACCCTGTCCAATCTTTTGGTGTACCTCGAGAATATAGTCAGCTGCTTGGAGGAGGGACGCCAGGTGGACGCAGTTTACACCGATTTTTCCAAGGCGTTTGACACAGTGAACCATAATCTTATGCTGGCCAAGCTGGAGGCCTTTGGAATATCTGGTTCCCTACTAACTTGGTTTGGAAGTTTTTTATGTGGTCGAACGCAAATCGTCCGATATAAAAATTATTTATCTGGGATCATCGAGGTTACTTCGGGGGTTCCCCAAGGTAGCCATTTGGGGCCTATACTTTTTAGTTTGTTCATCAATGATGTTAAGGGCTGCCTCAATTCGAACTTTTTGATTTTTGCGGATGATTTGAAATTATACCAACCTGTGAATTCTGTGGCCGATTGCCTTCATCTTCAGGAACAGATTGATAGCTTTCACAGATGCTCAACTTCTAACTACCTTAGTGTTAACATCAATAAGTGTAGCATAATATCATTTCACAAGCGTATTACACCTATCCAGCACAGTTATAGGTTGAACGATATTGAGTTGACTAGGCATAGTTGTGTTCGTGACCTTGGTATTTTACTCGATTGTAATTTGAATTTTGAGGAGCAAGTTCAAAGTGTATGTGCGAGGGGTTATCGGTCGCTCGGTTTTATAATCCGAAACTCATCTCTCTTCAGTTCTGACACCGTGAGGCTTTTGTACACCTCTTTATGTAGGCCCATTCTGGAATATGCTTCTAGTGCGTGGGCTCCGTTTTACCAGTGTGAAATTGACAGCTTTTGGAGAGGGTTCAGCGCAGATTCGTGCGTCATCTGGCCTTCAGGTTGGGTTTTCGCAGAGGGAGTGTTGGGGCTGCCAGTCTATCATCTAGTTTGGACACCCTACGTGGTAGACGCCGCCGGATGGACTTGTCCAACCTCTATAAAATTTTGAATGGCAGCATGAGCTGTCCCAGACTTCTATCTGCAATAAACTTTAATCTGCCTTCGAGGATCACGAGACATACTCCCTTCTTTTACATTCACACACATAGAACTAATTACGCTACCAACTCGTTCCTCAATAGAAGCATGGTTGCGGCGAATGCTCTGGGTCCCAGTTTGGATTTCTTCTCGGGCTCACTTTTTTCATTTAACGCAAGGTTGAGGCACATCAGTAGAGATTTTTGAGACATTGTGATGGACTTTATCATTATTGTTGTTTATTGCTGTTTGTTTTATTGGCTTGTTTATTGTACTTGTAAGACTCGTGCTATGAAGACATACAGTCAAGTAGTATGGGTTCATCTTTAATTTGATTTTGTTATTTAAAAGGGGTTATCCCGTATACTCTTGTTTCTATTATTTTATTATATGTAACAAGAATAAATAAATAAATAAATAAACTGAACATTGAAAAACCCTCAACATAATTTATATCCGAGTTAATTACTTTGAGAAGAATGCCGCGGATGAATTAATACTTTTTAGAAAATACTGAATTCGTGATACTCTTTGAACAGTCTTCCTATATAAAATTCTACATACGCAGGCTAAAATAAGGGTTTTCCTATATGCAGGAATTTTCCTCAGCACAGGGTTTCCCATCAGGTTCAACACTCTCAAACTGGGCATACGTGTCAGGACTTCTACAATAAGAGGGTCCTCAATATGATTGTTCGCAAGATCCAGAACTGACAGCTCTAAAAGCTCGGCCAAGTGCTCGAAATCATCCAGGGTTTCCACGTAATTGTTCGACATGTTGAGGGTATGTAGATTCTTCACGTTGGCTGAAAAAATTTTAATCAACTCAAATCTGAACGTCTTAATTAATTAAAGCAATTAAACTTCCTGCATGAATGTATTTTTTTTCATCGCTTTATTATGCCGCTCGACCCCTTTTCCCTTTCAAAAATGAGAGCGGTTAGGGGTTGCGGCAAGAGGGTTAGTAATATTAATCTCATTTGTACACCTTTATTTGTCGCCCTTTCAACAAAATTTGACCTGTACGCGCGTTTTTTCGTTATTCCATACCAATGCTTAAAATTCAGTATCTGTATTTATGGAGGTTATTGATTTTCTGAGTATTTGTAAATATCATCATTTTACCATCTATGCAAAGAAAATATAACTAGTAGTTCGGGGGATGGAATCCATAGGAAATCTGTTTTTTTTATAGTGAAAATAATTTTATCAAATCATTTGGCCCGTTCGAATGTGAACAAACTTCATTAAAAATTATTTTTTCTCACCCAAGTTTTCAATTCTCTTAACTTGATTATAGGAGATATTTAAAGTATCCAACAATGGGCAGTTATCCAGATTCTCGATTTTCTTTATCAAATTATAATGCAAGAATAAACTACGTAATCCAGCTTGGTTGTCCAATCCACTGATTTCTCGTATACCATTATTTTCTAGCCATAGGCATTTCAAGCCCGTATACTCTTCTAGGTTTTCAATATAGGAAAAACCTTTGAAATGTAAGTACAACACGTCGTTCAAATAAGGTGTCTGATAGAGTTTATGTTCTTTGCAGTGTTTCTTTATATATTCCTTCGTCATTCTGTTGCAAAAACATGTTCAATCAATCTTTATTCAGCATATTAAAGTGTCTTCCTTACCTGGGAGTTGGAAATAATTCGTCCAATCGTTTATTAACATGGTCGTTGTTTCTATTCGATACTTCCAATATTTTTGCCATTTTCAGAGAAAATTTCCTGAAAATGTCTGCGTCAATTCGATCAAACTGTCGCAAGTATCCCACGATACGAAAATTCAATCGTTTTCAAATTTAAGCGGTTCTTTTCAACCAATTAAATTCAAATTTGTTTGAATTTCCGACAGTCGCAATGAATTCAGCGTGGACATGGAACCGGTTTGTTTTTGTTTATATATGCTGTGAAATAAACGTCAAAACTATGAGTTAATTTAATAAGAATTAGCGTAGAATTTTATAATAATTCTTCACGATGCCGTGTGAAATGATAACGCTTCAACTTGGACAATGCGGAAATCAAAGTAGGTATTGATTTCTACATCTACATTCAGGTTAGAAATGATGTTTTTTTAAATAACTTCTTAAACTCTATATTTCAGTTGGTTTCGAATTTTGGAAGCGCCTTTGTGCAGAACACGGCATAAATCCTGATGGAATTTTGGAAGACTTTGCTACTGAAGGTGTGGATCGTAAAGATGTCTTCTTTTACCAAGCAGACGATGAACATTATAAACCTAGGTCTATCCTTGTGGACCTTGAACCAAGAGTCATCAACACAATATTGAATTCTCCCTATTCAAAATTATACAACCAAGAAAATGTTTTTCTGTCAAAAAATGGAGGGGGAGCTGGGAATAACTGGGCTTCTGGGTACTCACAAGGTGAAAAACTCAATGAAGAAATATTCGATATCATTGACAGGGAAGCTGATGGTAGTGATAGTTTGGAAGGCTTTGTACTCTGCCATTCTATCGCTGGTGGAACTGGGTCTGGCATGGGTTCTAATATTTTAGAAAAGCTATCTGATCGATTCCCAAAAAAATTGGTACAAACTTACAGTGTTTTTCCAAATTTAGACGAAATTAGGTAGGTTAGTAATTAGTCTTTTCTATATTGATGAACTTAACCTTTCAGTGATGTAGTTGTTCAACCGTACAATTCTCTACTTACCTTGAAAAGGTTAACAGAATCTGCTGATTCTGTTGTAGTACTAGATAATACTGCTCTGAATAGGATTGCGGCAGAAAGATTGAGGATTCAAAATCCAACATTTACTCAAATTAATAGCTTGGTGAGCACAATAATGACAGTTTCTACAGCAACTTTACGGTAAGTGTTGGAAAATTTTTTGGTAATCCCTTTATTTAGTTTTACGATCTTTCAGATATCCCTCGTATATGCACAATGATCTCATGGGACTCTTAGCCCCTCTCATTCCTACGCCCAGATTACATTATTTAATGACAGGCTATACACCACTAACGACTGACACAAATGAAACATGTGTTGGAAAGACAACAGTTTTAGATGTCATGCGAAGACTTCTGCAACCAAAGAATATGATGGTGTCAACTACTCAGGATAAGAATTCACAACATTGTTTTATATCCATTCTCAATATAATTCAGGTCAGTAAGACATTTTTTAGTTTTCGTGGCAATTTACGTACTTGAGTTACTTTCCTATATCAGTATGATCCCAAAGTAATGATCAAAATAATGCATAATAGTTTGAGTTGAATTCTACATAATCTCCTAACAAGTCAATATATTTAGTTACATGTTTTTCTAAATCTAGGATTTCCTAAGAAAAAAATCATCTTGACTCTCCCAAAATGCCTTGACAGTTGCCATCACTTTACTATCTTCTTCAAATTTGTAGCCTCGGAGATGTTCTTTGAGCTAAGGAAAGAGATAGAAGTCAGTCACTGTAGATTAGCAGTGGGTCAATGTCTATACTATGAGGTTTTGTTTTTAGTTGTGGAGAATTTTCTTTTATGAATGAGTCCTTTCCACTGTTTATTTACCGCATACTAGTAAAAGGAAAGTATCGGAACAACAGTAAAAGCTACTCTAATATTACTGCAGTTCAAATCAAAACTCACTTCTCTACATGAAGGAAGGTATTACGACATATCCTTATGGAACATTTCTGTGTTCTCGATGATTGAGACTACGGAGAATCAATGTCAGATTGTATTCTCCAATCATCTAACGGAGGTTTTGATTCCACAATCAAGCCCTATGAAATCCAATACTGGTTAATCAGACTGTCAAATTTGAAGAATCTGTTGATAGGAGAATCAACGAACTTTTATGAAACCCACCATTAATCTGGCAAATAGGGAGGGTGTTGAGCAGTTCAAACCTTTTTATTGAACGGGAGTTATCACAAAAGTGGCTTTGTAAGCCAGTGTGTTTCCTAAATGAAATAGCGCCCCAGCTCGCACTTTGCCGCTCCTTTTTAGTGCTCTAGTTCTTCAGAGTGCTCATAGATTTTTCCAAATGTTGGTATGACCGTAGACATAATTATGTTCTAACAAAATAAGTTAGAGAGCTAAAATTGTCAGGGTAAGTTTGAGGAATGAATATCTCGGATGGGTCTGTTATTCAGCTGAATCGGTTCAGTAATTTCATAGTAATGAAAAAATTTTTTTTTAAATTGTCCTCCTTGAATAAAATTTTTCTTGTGATGCAGTTCTATCGCACAAATACACTGATATCATTTCTATCCACTGCAAACTAATACTACTAGTGATATGATCTTTTGCACTAGGAGTTATCAACTACCTGGTATAATGTAGTGATTATTTGCCCTGGTTTTCGCCCAGAGATTCGAAACCAGACAGAACCTAATTTCAATTCTAACATTATGTACTAATTGTTTTTTACTTTACATGATTTAAGCAAAAAATTACTTGAACTAAACTTAAATTTTCTGCATATACCCTATTGTACTGTTTTGATAACTAGAAATTTTTGATGGTGGAACTCGAGTAGAATTATTATCTGGGCAATAACCATCATCTCTTATTGTTCATGCTACCAACGTTTCGATAGACATCTTCTATAATTCTCAAGGCAAAAAATTAATAAAATTCCTTTAGTGATATAAGATCTTCCACATTCGCATTCAAGACACAAGATACCTTAGAACTAATTTAATCAAAGTTAAACCTGATAATTAGAATCAAAGGATTAAGAATTGTATATGTAGTATGCGAGACCATGCGAATGAGGATAATGTGGAAGATCTTGGTCTAACATGCTGTGAATGAGAATCACCAGATAAAATGGAGCGATACATCTGTCATATCCAAAGAAGAGAAACCTACAAGAAGAAAAATCAAGGAAGCAGCATTGATGAAAATCGCCTCAGATCCCATGAATGCTCCATTAGTTGAGTTACCGGAAGTTTGGAGGTTGATTGTTCGAAGTAACTTGAAGAAGTCCTTCAATCACAGATGAGTACAACTTTAATCTAGTCTCAGCTCTCTATCTATCTTGATACGAATGGAAAATTGAGGAACTTTCAAATATTTTCAGCTTTTTTAGAAGCCAATTTTTTGTCTTGAAATTGATAGAATATGTCTATCAAAACGTTGGTGGCGAGAATAATAAGAGATGGTGGTTATTGCCCAAATGATAATTCTATACTTCATTGTACTGATGATTTAATATTTTTACTATACAAGTCATCGTCCACTTCTCCATGATAAGTAAAGCTACAGTGTTATTGCGATTCATTCCCCTCAAAATCCATGGTCCTTATGGAACTATTGAGATTTATGCCCTTTGTAATAAAGGCTCTACAATAACACTTTTACAAGATAAGAACGCCAATATATAATTCAAAAAGTAAATTCAACTCCATTAGACATAACAATTTCTAGAATTGACAGTGATGATAGTTTTCTACTAGGAGGGGTTCGTACAGTGCCTAACCTGTCGTTATCTGAACAATCGTTCAGTATCAATGACCATTCACATTTGGTAAAAAAATGGAACTTGTTATGATAATTAGCCAAAATAACTTCGATTTAATAATACCAACACACATCCAATCTACACCAGCAAATACCGTAATTGCATCTGAGTCTAAATTAGGTTGGTGCGTACATGTCAAATGAACCAAACAAAGTTGGATGTCATATTTTCCATATCTGTAACCAATCAGAAGTTGAAGAACATCTAACACATATGACAGCTTCGATGTTGGGTATAGAACACTTAAAGGACAATGGAATTACCATTCACTGGATATGAGAGAACCTCCCGAAGCCTATCACAATCCGCATCCTCCAGAGATCGTCCAGAGTTCTTACCATCCACCGCCAAACAGGTATCCCCAAAAGAATTTCTACCTTACATGGGTAAACCAGATGGATATTCATCAAATTCAACTCAGAAAACATGTGGCACTCCCTGGACTTGAAAAACCCTCTATATCAGTTTCAGAGAATTATCCACATTTGAAAGAGAAATTAAAAATTGGGCTACCTTCCGAGTTCAAAGAGGAGAAAATGTTCGAAAGTTATAAAGATTCAGTGAAGTTTTACAGAGTGTGGACAATTTAGAAGTGACTGAAATAAAATGAAAGAAAGAAGAAAAGAAAAAGATGACGGTGATCGCAAAATGAAATCCAATCGAAGTTCAACCTCAGAAAAGAACATGAAAAAGGGAAAGAATACATGAAGATTCTTCTGATGAGGAGAAATCCAAGAAGCATAAAAAAAAGAGATTATTCAGATTATGAAAAATGAAGAAAGTCGAAAGAGAAGAAGAAAAAGGGACAATAAGTAAAGAAAAAGCGGGATGAAAAAGAAAAACATAATAGGTTGTCAAATATCTCCCTTCCGCTTTTTTGCTCTTTATTCAATGCTTCATAAAAAGTGTTACAGTGATCGGATTTAGTTCGAATATGCGCCGTTTTGTTCGATAATCGGTTTCCATCTAGACGGCAACTTCATAATACCTTCCTCGTAGAAGCCCCCTTCCTTATTTGCAAAGAACTCGGAGAGCCACTTTTCACAAGCCTCTTTTGAGTTCAACTTTACACCACCAAGGGCTTTCGCCATGGACAGGAACAGGTGGTAATCACTTAGCGCTATGTCCGGGCTATATGGTGGATGCGATAAAACCTCCCATTCGAGCTCCCGTAGCTTCTGACGAGTCATCAACGAAGTGTGTGTCCTGGTGGAACACTACACCCTTCCTGTTGACCAATTCTGGACGCTTCTGGTCGATCACCTGCTTCAAGCGGTCCAGTTGTTCGCAGTAGATGGTAGAATTAAGCGTCTGGCCATATGGGAGCAGCTCATAGTGGATGATTCCTTTCCAATCCCACCAAACACATAGCAAAACCTTCCTGGCCGTCAATCCCGGCTTGTCCACTGTTCGGGACGATTCACCTGCCTTCGACCACAACCGTTTTCGCTTGATATTGTCGTATGTGATCCATTTTTCGTCGCCATTCACCATCCGCTTCAAGAATGGGTCGAGGCGTTCATTCGATTCAGAAGGTTTTTTTGCGTCAAATCATGCGGCACCCAAACATCAAGTTTTTTTTTGTATCAAGCCTTCTGCAGATTATTTAAAATGGTTTGGTGACTAACTTCCATCTCGATGTCACGAGATGCCACATGCTGGTCTGACTCGATGTATTCCATAATATGAACGGTATTTGTCGTCACAAGTCTTCCGCCGGCTGGATTATCCATGGTGTCGTTTTCTCCGACTCTGAATCGTCGAAACCATTCCTCCGCGGTTCGAACTGATAGAGTACCATCCCCCAAAACACCATTAATCTCACGGAACGTTTCTCTAACGAAGGAAAACTTTAAAATAGCGCGAATTTCGGAGTTAGTGATCTCCATGTTTACACGTCTATAACTGTTGAACGCAATATCTAAACTAATCATGCATAGCGTCGTTTTGTAGGTTATGTCAAGACCTTTCAAATTATGTATAAAATTGCCAGTTACGAGCTCTGCAGCGCTTTGTACATAGCCGCGAAATTCAAAAGGCGGAAGGGAGATATTTGGCAACCTATTATAAAGAAAGAAGAAAAAGAAATTGAAGAAGCAGAAGCAAAATGCTCCGGAGAATATGAGGACGCAGCAGAAAATATTTTGGTACTACATTCAAATGATATTGCTTTGTCGACAGCATTAGAAATTAAGAATGAAATACTGGTTCTTATTCCAGAATAGTTAAACTGGAAGGACGATGATGACAATGTCTAAGAATCAAGTTCTAGTAAATTCAATTGGAATTCCAGTATTTCAAGTTAGGAACAGTTAACAGTGAAGTTGCAGAATGAGCTCCTATTCCAATACGAACGCCAAATTCGAATACGAGCGAGTTTTCGAAAGCATGAGTATTGCTATTGCCTTCTGCAACGTGTTTAGGGCTATATTTTCTCTACATCAGAAAAATTTTGTGAAAAAATGCTCAAATTTAATGTGAAATTCCTATAGTACATCCTAGTGACTTTTGTATTGAATCTTGGAAGTGGACGTGACTGACGAAAGTTGACAAATTACCGATAGTCCAGTAAAGGAAGGGCTGAAATCACTTTTTCTCGGAAAGAGCTGCATTTTTGACATGTTGATGGTTATAAAGAGAGAAATATATGGTCAAAAATGCAGGTGTTAAAATTTTCAGGAGCATTAAAAATTTCTTGAAAAAAGAGAAAAAAATACGGTTTTTCTGATATTTTTACGAATTAGAAGGTTTAGTAAGAAAAAGTTTTAAACAAAAGTTGTAGAGCGGAAAATTCTAGTCCAAATTACATACTTTATCGTTCTCGAAAGTGAATTTGTATACTGATAAACAGCGTATTTCTTTAGTAGCGCAATACCAACGAATTTCAAATTTGGCGCTCGATGAAATGACTACCTGAATGCTGAACCAAACATCTGGCAGATATTCGCCAGAGGTGGATTTTCGTCTCGTTTTGTTGTTGTATTGCATTTATTACATCGAACCCTAGCCTATAATGTTGAGTTGGTTGGAAACGGACAGTTTGGGTAAAACGATGTTCGGTTTTCTAATCTGATGTGCTAACGGAGGCTATATAGATTCTTCAATGGAGTTTAGAAGTAATATGAAAAATAGAAAAGTTAAAAATTGGATAAATTTTTAAAAGGAAATTTTGTAATTTGACGAAATTGAATTTGAAATTTTATTTATACAAAAACTAAAATAGTTTCTAGCCGCAGTTATGAACAAATTCCTAGCTGAATTTCCTTAAGATGCATACGATATACGAATAATAATTTAGACGTAGGTAGGTATGTTTATGATAGTAAAATAATAGTAATTCTTCGAAAGAAAGAAATTTATTCAGAGTAACGGGACAAAAGATTTAATTAAAAACTGTAGTAATTATTTAAAGAGCAATAGCATTAATGAATAACAATTAAAGTTTCTGCATCGAATAATATCAGGAAAAACTGTTTTTTCATTTTTACTAATAATTCTTCAATTAAATGCATGAATATCATCTCCTCAGCGTCATCTAGATCCCAATCGTCTTCATCGACATTAGAGTTCATTTATATTCTGTTTATCAGGTCAGAGACATTTTCACAAGTTATTCCGTTACACATTTTGCAGAACCTTGTACATTTCAGTCCTGCTTTTTAGCAACTGTAGCGAGAAGTATCACATTTTCCATTAAAGCTGCAGAATACCTTTAACAAATGTGAATCAATAAAGAGAAGAATAAGAGTGAATTTCTGAAACTAATAAAACTAGGGTGTGAATGAATTTGATCACATTATTCAATAATTCCTGTGGAGCTACTGCTTTGGTCATCATTTTAGTAGCATACAATGTGATCTATGCCAACCCCAATGTTCAGGATTCAACGACGGTCGTCCTAGCCAAACCTGAATTTGATAATAAACTCGTCTGGTGTGTTCAATCAATGCTGACTCTGTTGGAGGAAGCATTACTAGGGGTGATGTTTTCCTGGTTCGTAAAACTGGGGTTGTGAATATTTTATATCTCAGTTCACCGATGCTCAAATTTTCCCCACTTGTGTTGTACAGATATCTCACTATTTTTTCCGCAATAGGATAAAGCTCTCTAATACTTTCATCTTCTTGATAGAAAATCTGCACTGATTCCTGAAGATCAGGATTTCTCTGTAGTAAACGTATTATTTATACAGTGTGGAACAGCCAAATGGAATAAATTCGATAACGAATAAATGAGAGCGTGTTTGGAAAAACGCTTGGACACGGCGATTTGTATTTTTAACTGAGCATTTTTTCAAAAGAAAAAATTATATAGGGTGCGTCATGTGACAGTGGCCAATACCCACTTTCTTGTTTTAAATGCAAGCCCCTGTATATTATTAATTTTTTGGATTCTTCAGAGAATTCTAGACATAAATCATGTACAATGTCCTATACCTATCTTCAACTGTTTCGGAAATATTAAATGTTTTCAGATTTATTACAAAAATTAACATTAAAAAAAGAAAATTATTTTATTTCACAAATTCGCTACATTATATTCAATACTTATTTCCCATTTAGCTCTTGATAATGAGAAAGTAAACAAAAACCATTCCTGCGTTTCTTTTTACTGAAAAAATGGTTCATTTAACAGAAAAGCAAAAAATGATTGGTTATGGAGATAACACAAGAACACAAATGGAAGTTTTTCGCTTATTTCACGCAAAATTTCCAAATTTGCCGCCTGTATCCCAAGGAACAATTAGCAAAATAGAAATGCAGTTTCATGAGCTTCGTCATGTGAGACAGATAAAAAAAGTAGCTGCCAATGCAGTAAGTAATGATACGAAATTGGATATTATGCTTAAGTTTCAAGAAAACCCACATTTTTTCAGTAAAAAGAAACGCAGGAATGGTTTTTGTTCACTCTCTCATTATCAAGAGCTAAATGGGAAATAATATTGAATGTTATGTAGCGAATTTGTAAAATAAAATAATTTTCTTTTTTAATGTAAATTTTTGTAATAAATCTGAAAACATTTAATATTTCCGAAACAGTTGAAGATAGGTATAGGACATTGTACCTGATTTATGTCTAGAATTCTCTGAAGAATCCAAAAAATTAATAATATACAGGGGCTTGCATTTAAAATAAGAAAGTGGGTATTGGCCACTGTCACATGACGCACCCTATATAATTTTTTTTTTAAATGCTCAGTTAAAAATACAAAACGCCGTGTCCAAGCGTTTTTCCAAACACGCTCTGATTTATCCGTTATCGAATTTATTCCATTTGGCTGTTCCACACTGTATGTAACGTCTCGTGATAAAATTTCATGTAAACCCTTCCATGTTGGAATATATTCTATTTCGAGAGATTTCGCACATAAATACGCAACATATGATTCTGGAACTTCAGGTTGTACTTTTATATTAAGTTTTGAGTTATCAACGAACTCTACACTCTTCAATCCATCAGGATTCGTGTAACTGAATGGTATCAATTATATCTGCTTTTGTGAAGCTAAAATAGAAGCAGGTGGCATTTCCATCAGCCTTTTCGAACCTCCTTCATATTCAACATCATATTCTAGTGTAATGACTTTAGTACCCCCCAAACAGTGAAATGTTTCATGACCATCCGACGTACTTACATTGTGATCTGTGTCATCAAAAACGAATTGAATGAAAGAGTTTGGATGCGTTAATTTTGCAGGTTGCATAATAACGGAAGTATCATATAATTGAATATTGTGGTATGAAGCTGATACTCCTAATTTACTCATCATGTCAATTATCAAACGAGAACCTGACTTTTTGTAGACATAAGTTCCTACAGCTAACTGAAATTTGGAAATGAATATTCTTGGACGAACAATGGAAATTATGGAATGTGCTATTGTATCACGTTTCACCTCTTTCCTTGCACTACGTTTTGAAGCTAGTAAATGGAATAGGAGAGTTTTCAAACTCAAATTTCAGATATAGTGCTATCCAAGAATTTACTTGAGAGGGGATAAATTTCATAGTTATAATCTTGTTTTTTTTTTTATATCAGCTACAACAATTTGACCAGCTATCCGTAAAATTAATTGTTTTTGATAATTACTGAGAGAATCGGGATTGAAATCCAATCTTTACTACGCTCCATTATATTGGGAGATTTGTAAAAGAAAACCGGTTGCTTCCCACGATGTGTTCGATGATAATGACATTACTATATTTCTCTTTGAATTTTTTTATGAAAGTATTATTGTTGAGAAAGTTTTTCCCCATAACTAACTATATAATAATCTGTTCTTGTAAGTATTCAAAGTCCCGTCAACGAGTTATTTGATAAAATGAAATTTTGGTGGGGCAATTATTTATTTCAATGCGTCACTGAAATATCGATTTCAAACTGATGAGTTTAAACCCAATAATTACATGTTATTGATATCCCAAGCGAGCTGTTATTCATTCTAATAGACCAAGAATTTCAAATCACACTCTCCAGACAACTTGTGCTGAATCCTACCCTGTTCTGGAACTTCAGATGTCTAGGACCGCTCGGTTTTGCACTAGGCGCCAAATTTCGAATTCACTGTTATCGCCGCATTAAAGAAATACCTTAATAATCAGTATACAAAATCACTTTCGAGAAAAGTAAAGTACATAATTTGGACTAGAATTTTCCGCTCTACAACTTTTGTTTGAAACTTTTTCTCACTAAACCTTCTAATTCGCGAAAATATCAGAAAAACCGTATTTTTTTCTTTTTTTTCAAGAATTTTTCAATGTTCCTGAAAATTTTAACACCTGCATTTTTGAGTTCCATTCATAAATGTTATGTTTGCACTTCAAGCCAATAATAAAGTTTTTGAAATATCTCAAATGGTTTGTATTTTATTCAGATTCAAAGTTGTCAAGTCCTTATTGGAAAACCCTTTATAATTGACCGAAGGTCATACCGTTATTATTGAGTAATTGTTAAAATTCCTGGGACAAATATTGATTGTATCCCATCCCATAACAAATTTCAAATAAGTGAAGTCTTTTCACGATGAACATCAATTCATGTCACAGAGTGTCACTGGCGATGTCAAGCGACAAAATAACGAAGTCTGTCGATATACGAGTTTCAATTTGAATCGAACCTAAGATAAGAAGAATAATTGTGTGTGCACTGATTCGATTTTGTTTTACAGTTTTGGGGACATGAGGAGTCTTTTTTTTTTTCTTTTCATTAGATGTTGCCACAGAATATTTACGTCAAATTGACAAGCCTTAAATCAGTTTCACGCTTTATAATTGAATATATCAGATGAAATACAGCAATGTAGTGAATATTTCAATTCAGTTCCATAAGAAAAATCATTCACAGTGAACGAAAAATTGCATGAAATATGCTTCATGTTTTCAAATGAAGAATTGTCTTATACACTCAGTCCTTGACGAAGTCGAAATGAATGAATGAATGAAATCAAAAATCTGTGAAATATTTATAAATGATTTGCATGGTTGCGCCCTTCTGTAAACGTCTAAGGAAACAATTCCCATGTCCCAAAATTTGGAATGACGTTTTCATTGAAATTATGCAAAATGCATACACCAGTACTTAAGACATCTAATGCAGGCCATACACGCTCAGGTCGACCGGAAAGGGAAAACTGTACAGGTATACCTGCGCAGGTCGACCGGATCGTGTATGTCGTAGTTTTCAAGCCTGCACAGGTCGCCGGAGCAAATTCGAGATTCGACTCGGTCAAGTAGCACCGTACGGTCGCTGCTAATGAAGACACGACCCGTCGGGTTTACCGGAATGTCGCCACACACGAGGCAGACCTGCGCAGATATACCTGTACAGTATTCCTATCCGGTATACCGTAGCGAGTATGCCCTGCATTAGTCGAACCCCTTGGTTTCGAATTATCGTCTTATATTGACATTTGACCAGTGTCGGCTTGTCAGGGTAGGCAGGGTCGGCCGGGCCGACCCAAACGCAACCGAAAAAAAGAAGGTGAAAATAAATATTTTTTTGATCGAAACTTATTTGAAAAATTAATAGCAATATTTAAATCTCGAGAAATTCCCTTAGTATCTTTTCCTCTGCCCTCTATATATCTCATATTTCCACTCAACACATCGAAGTACACATTATTTCGGTCAAACACCTCAAATAATTTTTATTCCAAGTTCCCGCATCTGTCCTTATACGTAATAACGCAGCTCAGCCAGCCGAGCCACAGCTTTCAGTTTATGATTTCATCTAACACATACGTCGCTCGAAGTTCCTATTATGGAACTCTACAATACCTCGACTGTGACACTTGCGAGGTCGGCCGAGAAGACTTGGCCGTCGGCCGTCCCTATGTGAAACGGCAGGCGGGTTAAATTGTTTATTATTATCGATGTTTATTGCAAATATCAAATAAGAAATTGTAATTTAATATCCGACATCTTCATATGTTTATCCTAAATTTGAGATAGAAAGAGAAATAATTATGTATTTAAAATTTTCTCACGTATCCTGTTAATAATTGAAATTTTCACCCTCAAATCTCAAATGACTATTATCATAAGTACTTGAATATTATTCCAATTCCAGAAAAAGTGTATTCGTACTGTATGGAATAAATTTTGTGATTTTCTGACCATAAAAATTCATTCTTAGTAAATAGCAAAACAGCAACTCACGACTTGTTCATTTTTCAAAGACTAGGTCGGCCAAGATACCCTTGGGGACGGGGTATATGAGAATTGCATTGCGTGTGTTTACACTTTGATTATCAGAGGTCAGTTCACTAGGTCAGTAGTTTGGAGTAAGATGTAAGTGTGTAGTAGGGCTTAGGGTTGTACGAGTTTTCGTTCGTTTTCGGTTACAAGTTGAATGTGAGTGATCCAGATGGCAAGTGTAAGAGAGAGTATCAAATTGCGGTGATTTGATTAGTTTTTTAGTAGATAACAGGTTTTCTATTATTAGAATAATTCTAATTGACAGCGTTCACAACATGACGAATATGATTTTAATTTTACTAAGTTTTAAGATGAATTGTTGGACAGTTATACATTTTAGATATGATTGTCACTGTATTTGTACCATGTAAACTTGAAAAAGGCTCAATGTACGCCGAAATATATGTAGTAAAGTATGAATAAAAAAAAGATGAAATCCTAATTTCAATCCACTGCTCTAATCCCAAGAAAATTGCTTCTAAATTATATATATATACATATAATTATGCTTGGTCTGGCCAACCCACTCCTAGAGGGCACGAGCCGTCACTGCATTTGACGTATGTCTAAATTTGATAGGAATTCAAGTGCTGTCAACCATAAAACAAAAAAAATATTACTAGATGCTCGATACAGCACTGTTTTTAGTACTGTAATGAACTTATTACGATAATGAATTAGAGAAAGACTATTACCGCAATACAACCTATCGAAATGAAGAAGATAAGAGATGATAGAGCAAACTTTCACGACAGGAATGGAGATTACAATAAAGTATACGCTTTACTCGAAATTATTATTTATCTATTCATGATTATTAGGTAATCTTTTGAGGGTAGGCTACACAGTTTACTCTTGGAAGTTCATAACAACCTCTAAATAATCTCACTCTAAGCTATATTTATATATGTTTGAGATGAATTCATTAAATTAAGTGAACTATATTTCTATGTAGGGAGAAGTGGATCCAACCCAAGTACATAAATCCTTGCAACGTATAAGAGAAAGAAAATTAGCGCAATTCATTCCTTGGGGACCAGCTAGTATAGACGTGGCTCTTTCTAGAAAGTCGCCTTATATTCAAACAGCTCATAGAGTTTCTGGTTTGATGTTAGCTAATCATACTAACATAAGTTCAGTAAGTTACACTTGAGGATGACTGTCAAAGTTTGATGTGACATGTGTTTTCAGTTGTTTGATAGAGCCCTTATGCAATATGATAAACTCCGTAAAAGGGAAGCATTTTTGGATCAGTTCAAAAAGGAGGATATCTTCAAAGAAAACTTGAATGAGCTCGATAATAGTAGAGAGGTTATACAAGATCTGGTTGATGAGTACAATGCAGCTACTAGGGAAGACTATTGTACGTGGGGAGGAAGCGACTAGAAAATACATTCCTTTGTTTGATGATTAGAATAATTGTTGCCATAAAAGTTGATTTTAAATTGTTAA
This sequence comes from Micraspis discolor, assembly GCA_030674115.1. Taxonomy (NCBI): domain Eukaryota; kingdom Metazoa; phylum Arthropoda; class Insecta; order Coleoptera; family Coccinellidae; genus Micraspis; species Micraspis discolor. Next base: position 166,884 of record JARTUT010001349.1, read on the forward strand.
ATTATTATGTGTTTGCATTGTGTTGATGTTCATAATAAAATATTCGTTGATATGTAATAATAATTCCATATTCTTTATACCAAGGAAATATTTATTTGGCAGATATCGATCTTCAACCTTTCAATTTTGAAAAAGTCATTGAGTAATAAGTGATAATTTCACCCCACATATGTGGAAAATTCGTCCATCACCTCTCGTTTCACATATGTCAAAGGATACTTCGCAATTTATTTGCTGACTAAAGGATCAAAAGTGATTTGTGAAAATTGTTGAAAGAAAAAACTTATAATTCCTAAAACAGTGTTGAAATCATGGGGATGATGCTCTTCTATACTTCTCAATGGATCGTCCTTGTCGGCATCAGAATCCAAATAATGCAAAAAAATGCAGATATGTGGTAAGAATTTCAGGTCCGACAAATCCATCAGGCGCTTGCTATGCCCAACGCAGAGACGAGACGGCAGAGAAAAGATGACGTGGGTTTCAACGTCTGAAGGATTTTGATGCTTGGTTCGAGGAAGGAAATTCATTTAATTGTATATGTTTTCAAGCGAGTTCAAATTTGTAAATGAAAATTTCATTACCTAGGCATATAAATGAAATCCCGAAAATCTATTAGCATGTTAGGTTCTTGCGAAATTGCATCATTCAACAACAAAGAATATTTATTTGTATTATTATTTATTTGTTCAGGCATCGATATTTTTTCGAAAATAATTCATTCTCATAATTTATTTTCAGGTTATATATGTATGAGCTATATTGAGACAGGAGTCATCCTCTAATCGTGCATTTGAAGCACATTGAATATGATTGAAACAAACAAATATTCATTTTTTTTTTCAAGATAAGCCTTTTTGGGTACATGTTACTTAATTGGAGTATTGAATCAACAGATCCTGTTCGATATTTATCTTCAGAAACATTTTTCTCACAAGGGGATTTTTGTAGATTTTAGGTAAGATATAACTAGGTAATAATTTTAAAATGAGTTCTTTAAAAATCAAAAATTCTCTGATTGTTATACAAATAACATTATTTGAAATGCCTGGTAAGAACAAGTATTTATCACATTTTCTTTATAGGCCCACGTTGGATGCCTAAGTTAGATATGTGACATGGAACCCCCAAAAAAGCATATAGAATTTGAGAATGACTATCTTCGGGTTTAGGTAAGTTTTAAAATGAGTAATGAAACACATATCGTGTCATATCTATTAGACAAGTTCTGCAAAATGTACACATAAAGCTATCCCCATGGTGTTGTGAAGCACATATAGGAATGATATGGTTTGTGAATCATTTTGGTTCTGATTTTATAATGTCATTCATGGTTTCAATAATATAGTAACTAGAAATAAGAAGTTTATGTACCAACTCTGTAGCTCGAACATATTTCTTATATTCAAGAACTCATACAACATAAAAGTTGCTAAGATGTAGTACTAGTTTTAACAACAGAGAATATAAGATTTTTTTTCTATTGTTCTCTTCTCTCTGAAGATTTTATAAAATGCATATCCAGTTCCCCCTCGAGAAAGTGTTTCATTATTATACTAATGTCTACGTTATTGAAGTATATGTTCAGTCGGTACAAAGTAATTTGTGAGAACCAGGAAGAGGAGGAAGGAATGAGAATTAGGATGATATAAATTTCATCTTGTGGAACAATTATGAATTGCAAGTACCACAATCTTCTATTAATTTTAATGATTGGGTAATTTGTAACATATTTGGTCGCAGAATTCTTCATCTCACCTATTCTATTTTGCATTTAGAATGTCCAAAACTCCAGTAGTATCTTCTGTTAAGTGGAAAAATACCTATTCTTATAAATTTTCTCCATGTAACAGCATATTTTATAGAAATAGTAATTAGAGAATGTAAAAAAATTACTAGTATCTTTATGAAAATAACAGTTTTTAAATATATCAGAGATAAAAAATCATCCGAAAAAATTTTTGAGTAAAGGCCATGTTGGTTATGTATTAATTGAATCTCTTCATAAGTTTTGATACTGCTTTCTTTTTTCTAGGGCACCTGGATGATACAAACACCTTCCGTAAATTCCAAGTGCAATAAGAACATTAACAATTTTTGTTTGTGATATCCACGAATGACAATACGTGATATCCTGTGATTCGTTGTACTATTTGTTCTAGATTATTTTATATCCACTGTTATATTTTATTAATTTATTATTTCTCATGTTCATTTAGCATGACTGTTTTTTTATTAAGAATAAGTATTTTTTTTTCATGCCATAAGATATCCTATGATTTGTTGTAATATTTCTTCTAGAATATTTTATTTTCACTGTAATATTTTATTGATTTGTTGATTTTTATGTTAATTTAACATGACTCTTTTTTTTATTATTTTATTTTTCATAAATGTTTTTTAATTAACATAAGTATTATCTAGCACAACTGTTTTTCACACAGGGTAACCGTTTTTTCTTTTATGTTTTCATTTATTCTTATTCAATGTTATTATCATAATTATTCTCTCTACCAAAACATTTTTTGTGAAGTCAGAAAGTAATAGGTTTTAACACTAGATTCGTGCATTCATTAGATTTATTCATTTGAAATAAATTTTATTTATTATGTCCCATAGTTTTTAATCGCAGTATAATTTCTAAGTATGCTAATTGAAAATTTTGAAAATTCCAGGCAAAATTTTGTTTATTTATATCGTTTTTTAGTTCATGCTTAAATCTCTTGTTATAATTTTCAAAATTTTCTGAGATAATTTTGTTCTAAATATCAGTAAAATATTTTTCTTTAGTTTATTTATCTCTCCAGTTTCATTTGATTTTCTCGTCTTCATTTGATGTTTTCTTTCTGTTATGTTACGCTTGTATTGTTTAATATCTTTCCTTCCATTCACATTAATTGATCCAAATTCAACGAATTATATATCTGTTTAGTTTTGGAATTGAGTTCAAATGATATCTCTGTATATTATATTTCTGTAAATCTTACCAGAATGAAGTATAAAATAATGAAAATTTATAACTGCTTTTTTCTTTATCATTTAGCATTTGTCTTAAGTTCACCTTAACGGAATAATAAGTGCATATATTCACCATAAATACCTGAGAAAATTCAAAATTCCTGCTTTCGTAATTCAAATTTCCCGCTGCGTCGTTCCTGTACAACCAAATATAGCGGCCGATTTGTTACCAAAAATCAAAGATATTGAATAATTGTTGTTGTTAAAGAGATTGAATAATTTTTCAATGTCTTCGCCAAAAATTAGTTAGCAGTTTTCATTTCTTTTCTGGGTGTATCACCATCTTACGGATTTATTCTACTTTTTAAATGGATTTTACAGATTCCAAGTGAGGCGTCATCTATTTATAGCTCCTCAAACCTATGCTTTACAAAATGTTAAGGCACTCATTTCTGCGAAGCCGAATAAACCTAATGACTCATGACAATTAGCTGTCAGCTGTCAATATGAAGTCTATGATATTTACAATTTGTTGATCGCGTTTTGTTAGGTTGTTTGATAATTAGCTGCAGGTAGAAAAAATTATGTGATATTAATGGAATAAATGGAATGAACTTTGGAATCATCAAATTCCAACTCAAACAATAGCATTGCACGTATTTATGTTTATATCTCATAAAATTTTTAATTCTGCAAAGTTAACTTCTAATGACTACCTAAAAAGGAAGTTTAAAGGAGGATGAATATATTATCCCAAATAGACACTCTGCCGGTGTGAATTCTTTAAGTCTGATATAATTTGCAATCTCAATCGTTTTAAATAAGGAGTATCATGGCAGGCCAATTCATTTCACCTGGAGGTAAATTGAAGAGATTTTCTATTGATGATGCATTTGAAGAGGAGACTGACGAGGCCATAAAAGTGTATGGATCGACAATACCTAGATCACCTTTATCGAATTCGAGTATAGCTAGTCAAGGCGAATTAAATGGTGTAAGAGTTGATAATGGAAGGTAAGTCTCTTAACCTCTTGATTATCTTGAATCCTGAGGACCTTGGTAAGGTCTGTTTTCAAAGCACTTCCTCATTTAGACATTTTTTGAGTTTTTTCAATTGATATTGCTACAAATAAAAAATATTTTGAGAAAACAGACGTCATCTAAGGATAACTATAAAACTCAAAAATTATTTTTTGTTAAGTGTTTATTGAAATTACAATCTACTTTCAAAAAGTACTTAGTAAATGTGTTGAATGTACAGACTAATGGAAATTATTTCACATTGTTATGATTAGTCAGTTAGGCCATTTGGCCAGGTCCTTTTCAATCTTCGTGAATTGAATGGATTCTGTGTCAGCTGGTCGATCAATTGGTTGCCATGTCCTTGTAGCTTCTGATGATACCCTCTCCAGTGGTTTTCCATTTCTGTGCTGACATATAGGACTCCTAAATCTTCATGGATGGTGTGGTTGGAGACATACCAAGAGGTATTAACCAATGAACATAGTATTTTTGATTGTGTCTTTTTGGATAATTCGAATATTTGATGGCTTTGCGCAATCCCAGAATTAGATGCCGTAGGTCCATATTGGTTTGATGATCAGTTTGTAAATCAGCAATTTATTCTAAAGGTTCAATTTGGAGTTCCTGCCTATAAGACAATAAATACATTTTTGGAATTTCTAATTTATTCCATTCTTTTTGACATGAATGTGTTTGCTTCTGTTGAGGTGCTGGTCCAAATGTATGCCAAGATACTTTGCTGTTGTGTCGACTGGTATGTCCTTTTCGAATATTTTGACAGGGGACATATATTTCTTCTTTTAGTGAACGTAACTTGAACTGACTTAGCTTCATTAATGTTGAGTCGCCATTTTCGATGCCACTGTCCAAGGTTATCCAGGTAATATTGCAATTGTTTGGAAGCTGTTTCGGCGTTTTCATCAGATGCCAGATGCAAGTATGACAATATTGTTTGCTAACCAAAAAATTCTAAGCCAAAAGTTCGAAAGAATATTTATATATATATATATATTTTTTCGGTGGTTCATCTCTGTCTAATATATATATAATTCAAGTACAAACATGACAACTGCAAATGAACAATGAGATAGAAACGAAAATAATCCAACTGAAGAAATTGAGTACATTACTTTTCCTAAAATTGACCATTTAACAGAAAAATTGATTTGTGTATTAAAATAAATTGACAACAAGGATCTATCAAATCAAAAATACCAAAAGAAATGAAAAAAGATATCGCCAATAAAATAAACTGAAATAATTGTAACAAATATTATATAGGACAAACCCGAAGAAATCTTAAAGGAAGAATTACACCCCACAAAAGTGAGTGCAGACTTGGAAGAAATAGATGTGCAACAGTGAAACATATGTTAGAAGATCATCAAATGAACTTTGAGGAACCACTCATTTTAGATATATGTTCACGAAATGAAACAAGAGAAACTTTAGAAATGATAAGAATAAGTCAGTACCCAAATATCCTCAACCTAAAAACAGATACAAAAAACCTCAGCTTCATCTATGCTCTACTTATAAGAATTGATGATGATATTAATTCCCTTCGATTTTTTAACAACATAAAAAACAGATTGAAATTTTCAACCTTATCCTCCAGTCGATGATTTCATGTTACTCATAATTTTTCTATGAAAATTCACATAACTTCAAGTTACATAAAAAATCTACTTCAATAAAAAAAAACATACTGTTAAATTGAACTCATTCCAATATTTTCCACTTTTTATGTTATGTCTTATCAATTTATCATCAACTTTTTAAGCAAAATTTCACATTGTTGTGAGTGAATCTTATATTCTCATTCATATTTAATTTAACCCCATGTCTATTCAAATTGTATATGGCATTCTATATTTTTAGATGTCTGAGGAAGCAAATGAAATTCGCGAAAGCTTACATTCAGCAATAAAAATTATTTAAACGCTATATTCTCCTCAACTAATCCCCAATGATTTCAACTTCTTAATATATATGTGGCTCTATCATCTGCAACAGATGCTATGGTAGTGTTTTCATTTCTGGGTTGTCTGTAAGTGTAAATGATATATTAAAGTAATACTTTACTGTGGGACTCGGATTAGACTTTGGCAGGAGTGGTTAATGCTTCTCCATACTTAATGGCAAAATAAGAGTCTGTTAGATACGACTTCAGAATCATGTAATTGGTCTGAGAGGATTTGTTTGAGTTTGTGCAGCAGTCCGTTGTGCCAAACCTTGTTGAATCCTTGCAATGAGTCCAGTAACACTGCTGAGCAAAATTTTCCTACTTCAAGGCTTGTTGAGATAGTGTTCACGATGCGATGGACCTGATGCATTGTCGTAGTTCTCTCGGAACCCTGGTTGGTGGTTTGGTACCAGTTGGTGCATATCCATGTCATCTTTCAGCCTTTTGAGAAGCAACTTCTCAAACAGTTTACTCAGGATCAACAAATAATTGAGAGTTGAAAGTTTTTGATATGCTGTCCATATTCATGATGAAGGGTGATGGAAAAAAAGTTTATTCATATTGTTTGATAAGTTTGCCAAAACTTTTGGTATTATTGAAATGAAATGTTGTGGGAGTATAGAAGCTAATGCCATTGCATAAAGAATAGTATTATATTCTTTATACAATTCTAATACATCCGATGAATTTGTTTTCATATCTGACCTATAGAGGGCTCTTTATGCAGGATTTGTGATTAATTCTTGGGAAACAAGTTAGTGTTGCACAAATTAGTATTGAATATATAGGTCTATTAAACATGGAGTAATTGTGCCTGTTCGGAACTTTATACTGAAGTGATACCAGAGTGAGGGATTGATTCCCCAACAGTAATCTCTCTTGGATGAAAACAGCGGAACTAGTTTGTTTTTTGTGTTTTCCCTCTGTATCCTGAAAACTGTAGCTTCATGATTCTCTAGACATCATGAATCTCTTGCTCCTACAGCTTCCGTTGTTATAATTCTTATGATTGAATGTAATATAACTTTTCGAAAGATATATTTATAAATTGAAATTTCTAGAAACTTTGAACATTGAAAAGGTAATATTCAATACTGCATATGCTTCTGGAATTTTCAAAACCAAGCTGGTATACATATATATATATATTCTTTTGAACTTTTGGCTTACAATATTTAGTTAGCAAACAATAAAGCATATAGATCAGGGGTTAGTGACGGGGTGTCATACAATTCGGCGTATGACATAAAAGCCTAGGGAAAAAACCCCAGTAAAAAAAACCCTGGCTCCCCGCCTAAGTGTGAAAGTACAAAAATAAGCTGAAATATATTTTAGGGACTTCTTTCTTCAAGAGTGGTCTTCTATTGATGGAAACAGAGACTTCTTCAAGTTGCCCACATCGAATCTGGAAATAAAAACACAAAAGCAGAAATAAGAAATGAATAACAAAAATACAAAATTTGAAAGAGATAAAGAAAACACTCTCAAATTCGCCTTTCTGGATTAACTCGTTATTGTGAATCAAGGATTTTTTAACATAACAAGCTAATCCGTAAATTTTACTGAGGAGATAATCAATGAATACATAACCTTTTATGGTTCCTCTTTCTCGACGATTTTTTTTTAGTATCCGTATGTCTCTTGAAGGAGTATAATCTCAGTACCATAGTCCTTTGCTAGTTTAGAAATATAATTACTCTTGTCCTTAGAAATACCCTCTATATTCAAATCTAATACACAAAATTGTCGCCAATCTGTAAGGAGGATTCTTCGAATCGGGTCTTGCGGTCCAAGTGATGATTTTTCAGATCTTCTGATGTTTGAAGTCTGCTATGGAACCCATTCAAAGGAAAATCATCATCCATAGTTAGGGAAGGTTGTCATATAGCACCAAGCTGGTACAAAGTAATGATAAAGTTACTCATCGAAATAGAACTTACAAGAAAGGAAGTTATAAAAACGCAAAGATTTTTTTTATATAGTATTTAGTGAGATTTACAATCTACTTTCAAAAGTATTCAGTAAATTTGTTGTATTAACAAACTAAGAGAAAGTATTTCAGATTGATGGATACTTAGATGGATTAGTTAGGTCGTTTAGCCAGGTTCTTTTCAATCTTAATGAGTTCAATGGATCTTCTGTCAGTTGGTCTATCAGTTGGTTGGCAGTTGGCACGTCCTTGTATATTTTTTCCAGCGGATTCCTATTTCTGTGCCGACATATGGGACTCCTAAATCCTGAATTGGTATTCACACTGTGATAGATCTGATGCGTTACTTATTTAAAGTCAGACTTTGTTTGTTGATCTCAATGGTCAAGTATTAAGTATTGGATGTTGATATTTAATATAAAATTTTGACTGAAATTCAATTTTTTTCTCAGAGGTTACAAACTTGCAAGGGATACATCGAGAGACAGTGATTCCTTGATACAAGACTATTATGAGTGTTCTAGTCAGGATTACTGGGGAAGTTCGTGTTTCAACCATCCGAAAGTAAGAGAGAACTGGAGAATGGTTTTAGCCGCTGCAACTCTTCTAATAATTGGGATTGGTCTTTTAGCTACTGCAATTGCAACTTTCATAGCCCCACAGTCAGGACTACAGGGAGCTGTTTTTCTTCTAGCAGGTTTGATATGCTTTATACCTGGAGCTTATCATGTAGTTTACATCTATCTGGCGGCTAAAGGTAAAAGAGGTTACCATTTTCACAATTTACCCCTTTTTACTTGAGTTAATATGTTCAACCAAAGCTGTATATATCATATTTTTTATATTGTTTTGAATCTCTTGAGTCAAATTTTTGGTTGATTGTTGACTTCGACATCACCAAAAATAAATTCAGCCTTGTTTAACTCTGAATAACTTCACTATAATATCTCTACATTCCAAAAATTCGATAGTTCAATGAAAATGTTTCAAATATTATTAACTATTGAAATAATCAACATTATGTCACAATAATTTCTCTAATAAGTTGTTAGCTGCAATAATAACCTTTTTAAGACTTAAAGCATAAGTGATCATGATTTGAAGAGACGAAATAAATTATATTACTATTTAAATTGCGCATTGTGGGTATTATAATGCGTTATATTTATATCTCAATCAAAATTTGAATACATCACTTAATATTTATTATCATTTTAATGTAAGGCAGAATTGGGAGAATTATCTTTTGATAAAGAAATACCAAAATTGAGGCAATCGCTAGTTTATAACTTTAGGAATTGTTTAAAAGAGACTCGATAAATTTTTTGTGGTTGTACCTTATGGAATAAATTTTTTATGGATATCTCCATCTTCCGTCCTTGGTAAAATTTGTTCTTTAAACTCTCTAATGTTTAAATTTTCAGAATTCATCATGTTTAAATATACCTACAAAAAATTAATCCAGTCTCAACTGTTTGAAGAGTCTCAAATTTATATTGAGTAAAAGTTTGCTTGGAGTCTGATATTTGTGATAATTATGTAAGGTTGAAACTTTGAAAGGAATTCCTGAGATCATTGATATTTATATTTAATGTGCCACTCTTGATTTGACAATTTTCACGAGGTTGAGTCGTTTTTTATACAGAATGTAACGAACTGCTTGACCATGTTTGATATTTGTAATTTATATTCTAGTGTTTTTTCGATAGCAGAGAATTAAGATTTTTTTACAGTTTATATGTTGTGAAAATCAATACATCTATTTGAATTTTAGTTTTGTGTCATTTCGTGAGGCCCATGTTGAAATTAATTATTTTATGTCTGAAGATAGCTGGAAAATATAAGACCTAGCTGCTCTAACATTGGAATATATCTGGAGAATAAAGGCCAATATAATGTGATTGATCAATCTAACTATCACATTGGTCAATAAGCTTATGGCCTAGGTAGGAAAACAAAATTTTTTTGCCAAAATCCTATTATTCATTTATTTATAACACTGGGACAGAAACAGGATGAAATCCCAAAAGCAGTGTTTGCTCAGTTACAAATGGAACTAAATTATTTACAATTATTAAATACAAGAATAATATAAGAAATGATCACTGAGTACCAAAAACAATACATATAAATAATACAGACAAGAACTTGGTCTTAAACATCAAAGAGTTTCTACATTTAAAAATTCCCTTTTCATCATTTTTTTAAAGCCATCGGTGAAAAGGAGTAACAGTCTATGTGAGAGCTGTACCTGTTGGAAATGGTGAGCATTCTAACAATATCGTAGTCTTGGATCAAGAACTTCTACAAAATGCCAGGAGCAACCAACAAACAAAAAAGCTCAAACATAAATGTAATATTGTTTGTGGCTCTGATATTGACTGGACTTGGAGCTCAAAGATTATTTGTGCATATGTATGATAATGATATAATTCGATTACAATTCTATTTTTTAATCAAAGAAAGTGTATATATTTCTTCTGTACAGATTTCAAACGCCTGATATAACAGTTGTAACTCCGGTTCCATATGACAGACGCAAAATTCAATTGACTGACGAGAAAAGCATATTAAAGTGTTTTTTCATTCTTTCAGAAAGATCATCCATGAGCACAAAACCAAGCATTCGATAGCAGGATGTTATAACTTCACTTATGTGAGTATCGAACAGTAACTCGGAGTCACATATAATCCCCAGACCCCTGACAGATTGCTCCAACTGATATTTGTTGAGTTTGTACTGAAAGTTGATTTTACCCCTGTTTCGAATAGAAGAAATTTTTATTGAAATGAAGAAACAAGCAATTGTTCCCGCAATATTGGATCAATCTACCCAAATCGCCCGGGAAATCAGGACAGTCCCCGAGACAACAAATCATCATGAATAATTTTAGATTATCGGCGAAAAGTGAAACCTACTGTACAAGAAATACTTTCCGATGTTATATATGTAGATCAAAAAGAGCAGAGGACCAAGATGGGAACCCTGCGGAACTCCAGATGTATTGCAAACCAAGATGGATCTACACCCTCATTAACTGAAACGCTCGTTTACAGTGATACAATCATTCTAATATTTCTTTAGCTTTTGATACCACTGTTGTAGAACAATTCATGGAGACCTTTAAAATATGCTTCAGTTTCGGCAACCGCTTCCTCATCCAAGCCAAATCTCTTTTCACAAACCATCTTTCTGAGTTCTGTCAAGAGCCAGTAGTTTTTTAATTACTTGTGATACTATGCATTGTCTTACAAAAAGAGCACGTCTTTCTTTTTCAAATGAGGCCTTTTCTTGACTATTGCGACCTTGAAAAGGATCCAACAAACCGATGTAATAGTTGATGTTGATTGTTTTTCTGTGTTTCAGGTATTCAACGAATAAAATTCCATATGCATCCTAAAATACAGAGGTCATTACCATTCTGATATTTGAGTCTTTGAACGTTTTTTCGTCTACGCGCCACTCAGTAGACTGCCGTTTTGATTCCGGAGTGAAGTGATCTCCTATTTTTTGCTCTGGTGTTAGCAAACATCGCTCCAAATTGAAAAACAGTTTTTTCATACCCAAATGCTCTTGTATGATGGTGTAAACCCTACCTTTTGATAACTTCATACTTTCAACTTCCCTCTTTGTGATTGCTCATGATAATTTTCACAGTTTTTTCACAAAGGAATAACTGCCTGTTCGTGTCTGCTTTTTATATCTATGTCCATTATACCTTTCGGTGTTTGTACTTTCAATAAAAATATATTCCAATAGATAAAACTCAAACTATGTTCTGATGATTTCTTCCCATTCTGCCCTGTTGGTCGCTAACTCTTTCATTTCTTTTAGGTTCTTTTCTCTCCTCTGTATTTCTCTCATTATTGCCAAATACCATGTCTGTTGTGCTCTTTTTGGCTTTCTCTCTATCATCGCCCCCCATATCATTTTAACATGTATATCATCTTCCATACGCTGTAAGTGTCCCCAACATGCCTCTCTCTTTCATATGATTCCAGTGAATTCACCTCCTTTCGAACGTCTTCATTTTTCACCTAGTCCATTTTTGTTATCCCCTTTATTCCCCTTAAAAATTTCATCAAATCTCAATTGTCTGCAGTTGAGTTTAAGTTCTTCTCATTATGTTCCATGTTTCGCGTCAGAACAGGTCTGAATATTGTTTTATACACTCTCATCTTCGTTTTTATGCTTATTTCCTTTTCCCTCAATATAGCTTACCTGCTTTGTCGATTCTACCTTCTATGCCTGGTTGTTGTTTTCCATTGCCGTCGATGACATAGACATAGAACCGTTGTACTTGTTCAATTGCTTTTCCATCTATCTGAATCCGTAGCTCTTCCTGCATGATTCCCATAACTTTAGTCTTCTTGTTCCGTACATTCTCAGCTACTCATTCCATTCCCCACATTCTTCTTCAATCCATCTTTCATTCCTGCCATAAATACTATTTCACCAAAAAATGCACACTCAGTTATTTCTACCCTTCTCATGTTCTTATACCCAATTACTCTAATTTTTCCATATTTTTCTTCCGTTTTATCGAAACCTCGAGATCAACAGATGTTTGTAAAAACGTTGACTTCAAGAATCTCTATATGGAAATAACTTAAATAAATATTCGTCATAGAAAAACGATCAAAAACATCTCATAGCCAATTAACTACATTTAGTGCTCTTCAAGGTTCGATGCTTAGACTATTTTGGTCATATCAATCATTTGATGCGAAACAATACTAACAGCATATAGATGTCATGTATGAATTTCGAAAAGTAAAAGGTATGATGTAAGAACATAATTTAATCAGAACTTTTTAATTTCAGTTATACATAACTATTCATAACAAATAAAATTAAATTTATTGCTTGAATTTACTTAATACAAACAAGAATATCTCAGTTGAGACTTGTATTGGTTGATCGCCCCTCGGAAACATTTCAGGTCTCCACATCAAGAGAAATGAACGATGATGAATATTTTAATTTTTCCAAGTCCAGTAACTTCCTCCATCAATGATTAAAAAATCAGCAATTAGTTGTCAGTTAAATAAATATAACTTTTCAAACCAATGAAATAGTTTCATATTCATAACTGAAGCAAACGATATCCAATATTTTCAAAAATATGTTATATTCAAAGGTAACTTTCAAATAAATCCACTAACCTTCGAATATCTTTAATTCTCTGTGCATAAACTTGAACATTCTTCATACTCTTTGACACTTCTTCCGCCTTAGCCATCATGGTATACATACTTTTAATATTGGAATCCATAGCTTCAGACATTTTGGTGACAGCATCCTTGTATATATCTATATTTTGAGCAGTTAACGAAGAGATTGACTGCAATATTTCACACAAATTTTCTGTAAGTGAATCTATTGATGTTGCCATACTTTGTGCCTCATCCTCTAAATCCTGCAGTAACCCCAAATTTGGTAGACCCATTTGGGGAAAAATATTGCTTCGATGCAAACTCATGGGTGTGCTGCTTTTTGAACTGGTTGAAACTGTGTCACTTTTCTTTGAAACTGGACTAGATAATTTTATCTTGTACTCTAAATTGTCTGTAACGTAATGAGTCATGTTCCCTTCTCTATGAAAAGTACCTTCTAGATTGGAAGGTCTGTTGGGTGTGAAGTTTCTATCATAAGGTAGTGTTGCAGGTCTCTGAGTAATGTGATGGGCTAAAGGTAAGGGCGAAGCCCCCGGGAGAGAGAGAGATTCATCACCTGGACTTGGATCTGTTTTGAAAGATATTTCACTGTAGGATTGTGTCATTTGAGCTGAGATTTCTTCTTCAAGATCATCGTTATCGTGAAAATTTGAATCTTCAGTTGTTACTTGTTCCTTGAATCTGGTTGTAATATGATGAATACTGCCATCCTGTGCACTTGATGTAGGAAGCCTTTCCTCCATAATAGAACTGAAATAAATTGATTTATGTTTTATTCAGTTAGGTTTGATATAAATATTGAAATATTTCAGAAGGCAGAAATAAAAAATAATCCTTGTCCTAGCTTGAGGAAATAGTAATAAAATGAACTGAGGGGTAGATATACGAAAAAATACAGCTGATCAAAACAGTGCGAATTCTATAAAAAAAAAATGTTTTTGTAAGAAACTAAAATGACAAACTGAAGAAATAATGAAAATCTGTAGTGGAGTACAAATAATTAAAAAAATTAGGGTGAAAATAAACTACAAAAAAAAAACTCAAGAGTAAGAATCAATACTTCACAAAAAGAAATTTTAGAAAATTTTTCAAAGATGAGAGAACTGTAGGATATAAAAAACATTATTAACGAGATAAAGGACAAAACTACATTGAAAAAACTAACAATTAGTTCTAGTATTTTCTACATAACAAAAATCTTAAAGAAATAAAGATGAGAGAATTTCAAGAGTATAAAGAGAAAAAGATGATATCTAGGTGCAAATAGAAACCCAAGATCTTTATACCAAATAAAAAAAAGTTAGAGGGGTACAAATATTATCCAAGGAAGTTTGTAGGTGTTTATGGAAAGATCATAAAGCTATATTAATTTTACTTGTCCTCCCAATTACAAAACTGATACAGTCACTTAATACCTAAATCCATTACAATATTGAAGACAAACTACGTTGATTAGTTCAAGAGAAATATATAACATTACATAAGTCTTCCGATATACTCTGTCCTCTTCATTTTGTTTCTTAACTCTAACCAGTGTACCAAAAAATTATCAGCTACATATGCCATGATTCTACCAGTCAGAGAAAAGCTTTTCACACGGCAGAAGCTTTCGATAAACACTATTTGAATGTTTTTGATGAAAAAACATTTCATCAAGAAGCAAACAAAACATATTGGTACACAGCTACCTGGTCCATTGCATATGAGGAGATCAGGCCAAGTTTTCAAAATAATTGGAAACGAATATAGAATTGAGTATAATGTTGTAATCATTGATGTGAGATACGATTGGTGTACTTCTCTACTTCTTGGTACTCTGATTATGGAATAATCTGCACTGTCTCCTTTTTCCTGTTCAAAATTAACTACTTTATCGTAGCTTCTTTGATCTGTTTTGGCTATAACGTAAAAACGAGGTTTGAACGTCAAGAAATCAACGCCTTCAAGAAGTTTCAACATTTCGGTTGTGTGTCCACCGGAACCAATAAAAATCATTGTTTTGCAATTCGACCTTCCATACAATTTCCTGGACCTAGTGTGACCGGTTGTTATTTCAAACATCAAATATAGTACTCTGGTAATAACCAGAAGTATTCCAAGTAGAGAGAGCTCCCAAAAAAGCTGAGAATCCATTATGTATTTTTCAATGCATCTGTTGTGGATGGATCAGAAAAGATGGATTATACAGGCCATTTGAAATTGATGCAGTTTGTTAACGGCAACAAGAACAAGTTTTAGTTTATAATAGCATTCTATTTTTTATTTTAATCCTACCTGTTTCTCTGTAAAAATTTAAATATGACGTCACACAAGTCAACATGACATATTGATCGCGACCATTGAACTGCAAATGCAGATCCCAAAAGCACTCCTGAAAAAATCAGTATCATCATTTATCTCGTCTTCGTTCAAAGTAACTCACGTAAAATATTTGCTGATTACCACGATTTCCATACGTGGGAGATGCAATTTTGTCGAAATTTATTTTCAGTGTTCTGTAGTTGATTTTCTATGACTGGTTTCACTTAAAAAATATATTTCTATGATTGACACTTAGTTTTGACATGTATTGTCAAACATGACACATGTCATGCCACTCGTTGCAAGTGCTTGCGTTGTTAGGGTCTGTGACGTTTCTTTTTTGCAAAAATAAAAAATCTGATAATTCAGAAGACTATAATAATGAGAATACATGAAAGTGTTTATTGATTATAGAATAGATAAAATTTATTAATAATGGGTGATAGCAGTACTGGCAAGAGTGCAACGGGGCAAAATGAACCTGTAATGAAGGGTTGGTTATTCAAATGGACTAATTATCTTAAAGGCTACCAGAGACGTTGGTTCGTACTGCAAAATGGGCATCTCTCCTATTACAGGTGAATAGTTTTCGGTTTATTTTGCTTGAG
Organism: Micraspis discolor; assembly: GCA_030674115.1. Lineage (NCBI taxonomy): Eukaryota > Metazoa > Arthropoda > Insecta > Coleoptera > Coccinellidae > Micraspis > Micraspis discolor. The sequence goes on from JARTUT010001349.1 coordinate 182,848, forward strand.
GTTGGGCGATAATGGTGCTTGATTAGAATAGCTGGCTATGTAATTTAATAATTCAAAATTAATGATGTTCTTATGCCAAGTATTAACCATAACACTTTCAAATGTCCACGACTTTCAACACCATTTTCCAATTCAATGCAAAAATAATTTCCTTTAAGCATTCATGATATGAAGATCAGAACCAAAACGGTTTTGGTAAAATTGTTTTTTCAATTTTCCCTTGTGATATTCCTCAGCAAATCTCTGAACACAAGGAAGAATTTTAAATTTTGTCTTATCTTCTAACAGCAGTAGAAGCGTTATCAAGTCCTAATTCTTTTTTCACCTGATGTGGTTGATGTGGAAATTTAATAAAGTGTCAAGTGGAAATCTAACACTTTGCTATCTCTTTATTGGGTTGACCTCAAATCTAGGAATAAATACCTATTGTCATTTAATCATAAGGTCAATTCATGTAGGTAATCTAATTTGTGTTTGAAACCAAATCGTTGATTAATTTGAGTCTTTGTTACTGAAGACCTTAATATATTTCATAACAAACTGAGAACTAATTAGGTATATTGATTGTAAAAAATGCTCCTATCTCAAATAAAAAAAAACTGTAATCTCAGAAAAACCTTCGATTTATTTTAAAGGTTGTAAAAATCTGTGATTACCTCACAGATATTTAGTATATCAAATATGCTGGCTCATGTACCAAGAGTAATAATAGTGTCAGCAATCTTTGAAGTCATTTTAGAATTTGAGTATTTTTCCTAATGAAAATAATTATTTCCCTTCGTAATTAAATGAATTGAAATTTCTTTTCCAGATAGCATTTCATGGCATCATTATCAAATAACCCATATTTGTGAATAATTGATTCAAGTTCATGCATGAGGTGTTAAAACGTTTATAAATTAAATTCTTGAATTATCTGGATTCTTAAGTATGTAATAAACGTTATTTTGTTTTTTGTCATTTATGATCATTATAATTTCATAGTCAATTTGTGGAGTTAAGTGAGTTTAAGAATTGTTTTTCTAGTAATAGGTATAGGGAGGTTGCATGAAAAATATAAATGTATATAGGATGATGAGTTCAGATTTAATCTGCTTTTGAGGATATTTTTGTATTTAGATTATGGGGAAAACTGACCATGTTCATAATACAGTGAGATTTCAAAATTATGTTATGGATTCATATTGCCCTGTTTCAGATATATAGAAATTTATAATATAATTTGAAAAAGGATTAGGTTTTGACATCAAATTGAAAGGAAAAATTCATATTGACGGTTGAACTGGGAAAAATACACTTGATTAAAAATTCTCTCAGTCAATTGGGTAATCAATGTCGTTAAATTAAAAAATACATTGTACGAAATAGTGCTCTATGCGCCATCCCAGAAATTTATGGAAACTTCATTCTAAATCTAGGGATAAAAGACTATGTCTGTTCAAATGATATCGGGAATTTTGAATTTTCGCTGGTTACGTGTCTTTCATTTTTGCACGATTGTGTTAGTTGAACAGCGTGTCGGCGCGCTATCGGTTTGTCCAAATGTCTATAATTTTCGAATAACGAGACGAAAATGGTCTCAGTCGATTTTTGGAGATTTGATGAAGAATGGAAGGTCAAATTTGAGTATGTACCTCCGGCCGTATACTCTCTATCATACAAAGTAGATGAGCTAAATTTTTCACATCAGTGTCGTAATGAGTTCATTACAGTACTAAAAACAGTGCTGTAATGAACTCATTACAGCATTGTTTTTAGTTATTAGGTGTACAAATAAGTTTCCGCGGTTTTTTATAAAAAATTAGGAATTTATTGTAAAGGAAAAGTACATTACGTTTTATTCAAAGTATTTTCCATCATTTGCCACTACTTTTCCCCATCTTTCTGGCAACATTCGGATACCCCGTCGAAAAAACTCTTCATCTTTTGACGCTATCCACAAATCTACCCAATTTTTGGTGTCTTCATATGATGTGAAGCGCTGCTCAGACAGACCATGTGCCATCGACGGGAACAGATGATAATCAGAAGGGGCTAAGTCTGGTGAATACGGCGGGTGGGGTAAAACTTCCCAGTTGAGTGTTTCCAAGTATGTTTTTACCGGCGCCGCAACATGTGGACGAGCATTATCGTGTAAAAGAATAATTTTGTCGTGTCTGGAGTAGTAATGGGCGCGTTTTTCCTTAAGTGCCCGACTCAATCTCATCAATTGTGTTCGGTAGAGAGCTCCAGTAATGGTTTCGCATGGTTTCAGCAATTCATAATAATATTCGGCTTAGCTGTCGATGTTGATGGTTCGCCGGGCTTAACCCATGACTTTCTCTTCTTTGGATTATCGTAGTGAATCCATTTTTCGTCACCAGTGACTATACGATGCAAAAAAACTCTTTTTTTTATTCCTGTCAGCAGCATTTCACTCATGCATAATCGGCGTTCAACGTCTCTCGGCTTTAGTTCATATGGAACCCAATTTCCTTGTTTTTGAATCATTCCTAACGGTTTTAAACGATGTGAAATTGCTTGTTGAGTCACTTGTAGAGCAAGTGCAAGTTCTTTTGCGTTTGGGACGAATCTTCCTCCAATAGTGCTTCTAATTCCATGTCTTCGTACACTTTCGGCCTTCCACTGCGTTCTTTGTCTTTAACGTCAAACTCACCGTTCTTAAACTTTTGAAACCATTCCTGACAACTTCTCTCACTTAAAGCAGCTTCACCATATGCTTCTAGAAGCAATCGATGCGCCGCAGCTGCAGATTTTTCCACATTAAAGAAGTAAATCAAAAGTTCCCGCAAATGATGCTTATTCGGAATAAAACTTGACATTTTTGCACGAAAAAAATTACGTGATGCTGATACGGAATCACTAGTACTTTAAGGTTATGGTGTTGCCAGATGACTAAACTTGGGATATTACGTTTTACATCTGACAATTTCTCCATAACCTTCTGGTGGGGCCATCTTTTGAAAAACCGCGGAAACTTATTTGTACACCTAATATATTATTCGTTTTGTGTTCGACAACACTGACATCCTTTCCTTTCGAATGTCAACAAGACCTTTGTATGTCAATTTTCGTATCAGTCACGCCAACTGTGAAAATAAAATACAAAAGGCACTAGGAGGTATAATCTAAATTTTTCATTGAATTCCAATGAAGTTCTCACAATTCTAGACTGAAATAGAGAAGATATCGTCTAATACTCGTTGCAGAAGGCAATTCCAACACTCATGCGTTCAAGAACTGGCTCCTTCGTCGCACGTTTTCGTATTTCGCATTCGTGTTGGAATAGGTGCCCATTCTTCAACTTGTTTTAGAATATACTATTAGACATCTTATTTACGGTAAAATAATGTACGTTATCAAGATTTAGAAAAGCACTGACGTGGGTTTTTAGGAGAAGGAATCTGAGCTTCGAACAAAACTTGAGTAAACTTCGAGTAGTTATTTTTAATTTGAGATATAGGTTTGTTCATTCATCTTAGCGGTTGTATCACATTGTTCTAAAGTATGGGGAAAAGAACAATCGCGCAAAAGCTCCTGACATCACGTCAGTTCTTTTCTAAATTTATTTTTGATCTTTACATTATAAAACTTCCATGTTCAATCAAATTGTTTTTGAATCGTCTAAGTATTCACTTGTGCGTTTGAATTCTTACTGAAAAACTTTTGAATAATCTTGTGATGCTTCATACTCATTATAATTGCAACTAATGTAACACGTTGAACTTTTCATTTCTTTAATAGTTTATTTTAAAATGAACAAATACGTAGGTACACCATTCATATAAAAAGAAACCGAACTTAAAAAAAAACAAAAACTCATGTATATTTTGGAAAAAATAATTTTTATTAATAATGAATCCCCCTTCTGTACCGATACACAAATTTGCACGCTCCAACAAGTTGCCAAACCACTTCTCCATGTCCTTTATTGGAATGGTCTTTAGGATTTTGGTCGTCGCCTTCTCAATGGCCTCAATCGATGCGTGCAACATTCGTATCATCGCCAAATGAAGTTTAGGGAACAGATAGAAGTCCCACGGAGCAAGATCTGGTGAATGGGACAAATGATGCAAAACAATAACCCGATTTTTGACTCAACATTTTGTTACAAGTCGCGAACGATGTGATGGTGGTTTATCGTGCAAAAATTCCAAATGCCGATTTCTCGATATTCTAGCCTATTTTTTGTGAATAATTCCTTTTGAATCATGTGAATAAATCAGCGTAACTTTAACTTTTGACTTCACCATGCGCCTTTTTTGGATGTTCTTTCATACGGCGCTCTCCGTTGAGCACTTTGCCGCTTTGTTTCGGGCTCATACTCAAAACACCACGTCTCGTCTCCAGCTACAATGGAATTGAAGAAGTTTTGATCCTTCCGAGCACTTTTAACGATGTCTTCGCAATGCTCAATTCGATCAACTTTTTGGTCTTCGGTGAGTTTATGTGATACAAACCGCAAATTTACCTTATTAAGACCCAAAACTTAGGTCAAAATGCGGTATCCGGTTGTTTAAGGAATGACGAATTCCATTTCAATCACATTCACCGACAATGTTTCCTTATTTTTGATGAATTCACACACTTTATCGATATTTTCTTCCGATAATTTGGTTTTGGGATGACCTGATCTTTCGTCATCATCCAGCGTCTCTCTACCCTATCTGAATCGCATTAACCACTCGTAAACTTGCGTACGGGATAGACAATCATCAACATAGGCATTTTGTAGCATTTGGTGCATTTCAGTAAAAGTTTTACCAAGTTTAACACGAAAATCAATTGCGGCTCTTTGTTTGAAACTCATTTTTCAACCGATATACAAAACACACACTGACATTTGAAAGGCAATAAGTGTTGTTTGCATCCAAATGTCATGAAATTTCTACTAGATGTCAATGAAGGACTAAGCCCTCTACGGGTAAAATATTACATCAGATGGCAAAAAAGGTACTAATTTTTTTTTAATTTCGGTGTCTAGGAATGAAGCAATGATAGCGCTGATTTGAATTCAAACATTCGAATTATTTGACACTCGTTTCTCTATGACAAGAACGAGAATGGAGTATCAGATTCTGCCTATCTCCTCTGATTTGAAAGTTGTAGTGCTAAAACATCGAAATATGCCCACCCTGTTCAATCTATAGATGCATACCGTCCGATAATTTTTACTATCATCCAATACACCTAATGCTCTCTTTCAATATGCGACAATACTCAGTTAACAATTCAGTAGATATTAAAAGAAGCCTGTTTCTAATATTTCAAATTTTTCTGAATGCTCAAGGACCCGACACTGGGGATCGTCGAATACTATTGATTGCTCATATCACCAAAAACAATTAAAACTTGGTTTCAACATGCGAGAACTCTTCTTTAGTTTCCAAGCATTCTTGAAAGCTCTCTATGAGCACTTATAAAAAATACTTGAAGCGTTTAATCACGAAAAGATATACGATTTTTTTTGTGTGGAGTCACAGAAGTTTATAGAACTGAATGTTAATAATTTTACATTTTCTATAATCGTTGTTTTTTATCGCAAAGCTCCATAGCCCCGAAAAGACAAGCACGCAAAAGTTCCTTACCTCATGTCGGCGCTTTTCAAAATTTTTTTATTCCATTTGAACTCGAAAGCGCTCTCGCAGACTACGTATGTATCTATTTGCTTGTTTTGTATTTCACTCTTGTAATGATTTAACAAAATTAATGAATTATTATCATTATTGAATATCAAACCAATATTCTATTTTCGTGAAATTCTTCAATATGAATCCATTTTCCATATTCATTCTCACTGTATCCACATGGAATTTATGAAAAGGTCTTCCTCTTTGAATGATGGATAAGACTTCTCTCTACATCTACCTCTGCTGAAAAATTGGCTAGATATCCACATTTCTATATTGATAGGTTCTATTGAGTGAAATGTTAGAACTAAATCCTCAATTTTATAGTGAGTTTTGGAGTAGTATGTTCAAAAGTTAATGATAAGTTGAATAGAAAAAAATATTTTAGCGGTGGCAGGGTAGGGCTAAAATACAAAGTGCAATTAACAGAAAATATTTTAGGAATTAAATGGAAAGATTTTCGCTTTTGATATTAATTATTAAGGATTGTTTGGGCTATTTCCATATTCAATTATATCGGTAACACAATGTCACATATAGTTTCAGGTAAACAACTTCTACTGACAAGTTTGGTATGGCGAAATGATACCATGGATACATCGGATGATATGAGAGCTTTTAACTCATTTGAACACCCTTATTTGTGCCCCTATCAACCAAATTTGACCTGCCTTAGCGTTGTTCGTTATTCCATCCCAAAGCTCAAAATTCAGGGTGGCAAGTTATGGATGGCCCACCCTGAATGAAATATTTCGAGAGGAAGGCATTGGATCTGTTATTTCATGCAGAAATTATGTGCATAACATATTTCGGATACGCAAGCAAATCCATTATACTCAAGATTGAGGAGGAAAAAAAAATCATCTATCGGATGTTTTTTAGAGTGAAATTTTGAATATTGAATTGAATGTTATCTGACAAAAGGTAGATGTTGCCCTGACATTTATATCAATGTATTCAACAATATCTAAATTAGATCATGCAATCATTGTGGAGGTAATTCTATATTAATGAAGACACAAGCCATATCTAAGTTTATGTGTGACATCGGTGTAACGTGACTGCTTGGAGATCCATCGTAGGGACAGGAGGTGCCTAGAGTAACAATATCCTATCCTACATAACAGTCGTGAAGGCAGTTATTGTCAGACCTCAAAATATTGTGATTACACAAAACAATCAATGGAATTAATTTTAACGTCTGTAAAAATAAATCAATAACTATTTCGAATGTCGATTTTCGTCTGCATGGGTACAACAAAAATAATAATCAAGGCAATTATGGCAACTCCAACGAAATAGTAAATGCAAAAGACTAAATAACTATAACCATCATCATGGTCATGGTACCAAGATATGTGAGCCATAACTATAAATATTGTATGAGTCGAGGAAATGGGAACAGGTAAGGTCATGGGGTCCAGCGGTGGCTCTGAAAAAATGGAAAAAGTATATTCTCTTATGCCTTATAGCCATGGTGCGGGCCTGTACCGGCTTTCATAGCCTTCGATCAAGGTAGCTAAGAAATCTCATACAACAATATGGGAATGGTACACAATCCTGAGACCCTAAAATGGAAATATCATGTAATACAACATATAGATAAATCGATAGCAGTATAAACAATAAAAATGAATAAACGAATGTACTCTCACCACTTGATGAAACAGTAAAACATGTCCAATCAACAATAAGGAAACATAAATAAATGGCAGCAAGAAAACAAACATGACCAACAAGAAGACAATATACACAAAAATTACAGGAACAAAACCTAGAAATAAATAAACAAAGGATCTCTCACCACTTGATAGTAAACATAAGTCAACAATAATTATAATAACCGCAAGGAAAATGGGCATAAATGACATTCAGAAATATACATAATCGACAGTAAGAAATATACATAATTGCAGCAAGAAAACAGAAGTAACTAAAAAAACGCTCTCTCAGCACTTGATATGATAATTAACTTCCACCAACTTATTATTGGCTAAATACATTACTCGATATGAAGCATATTAACTATTTTAATGTTTAGCAAATAATGTGTTCCTATCGTTGAACGATAGATCTTGGACTTCAGAGGCTCCGATAAGTTATGCTGCAATGTGAAGTATAAGTACCTACCCTAGATTTGTCTACCACAAATTAATTTATAGGTATAACTAAAAGGAGAGAATTATTATTCAATTCTAGCTGGAACGATGAGATCAATACATTGCTGCAGCAACAGATTCTCGATAATTAAAGGTATCTTCTTGAATATTTCCAGAGGCATAGATTAATCTTTACCATCATTTATGAGCAATCAACCAGTGACATACAGTGGGTGCTATTCAAATATATGATGTAACAAGCATGACTTGATGCGTAAACCAAACAATTCTTATCAACGAAGTTATACCTATCAAAGGTAAATTCATTATTAAAGTCATAGAGAACAATATAGAATAGATCATGCTGCAAATACTTTGATTACAAGGAATTTAAGTTTAACCATACGTTCAAGTGAATGGATATTACATTTGTTTCTTCTGTTACCAGAATATTTAAATAGTTTATAATTTAAAGCTTACCAGATTTAATATTATTTACTATCTTATTACTGAACTCTAAAAGATCCTTTCACCATCTAAACCTTTTTCGCCGTGTTCGTATCAGCTTGCGCAGAGGGACATCAAAACATAGAACTACCCAGCTTGTTCATGGTATAGAGAAATGTTCGATAAATAAGGTAGAGGCGTATCAAGTGTAGAATGAAATTGAATTTGATTTTTGGAGCTTCAAAATCCTGGGATGTTACAACACTTTGATCCATACTACTGTTGTCACCCCACCCAATATCAATTTGGAACTGGCTTTCTGGTGATGAAAATAATAATAATAATAAGGCTTTATTTCCAACAGGCTAGATTGCCCAGTTACAGGAAAAATACATAATTGAATAGAACAGTAATTGAAATATTCAAACACATCGATATTACTACAAACACATAAGTGCAAGTTGATTCAACATAAGGCTATCAACACAAGAACCAATATATGGTGAATAACAGTGGTATATAAAGAAAAAGAAATATATATGCATATTCAGCCGGTAACAAAAATTCACCAGGAGAAAAAAAAAGTTAACAATGAAAATTGCAAATAATCACCATTATTACATAGCAACAATGACTAGACTAAGAACTAGACAGCAAGTAAAAGGCTTTGAAGCTATTAATTAAAAGCTGCGTACTCAGATTGAAAACGGAAATTCTTCAACATTGGTATTATCAATGTCCGTACACCTACGGAAGATAAATTAAAAGACAAAGACCTTCTATGATCAGTTGGAAAATGTCTATGATCAAGCCCCTGCCAACGACATTAAAATAATTTTCGGCAACATGAATGCTAAGATTGGCAAGAATGAAATATACCAAAAGCAAATTGGTAGACAGTCTTCACTTCGAAAGTAACGACAACGAAAACATGATTATTAACTTTGCGTCCTCTTGGAGCATGCTAGTTGGAAGTACAACATTCGAAATTAAGGATTACCCTGGGTATTCCCTAATCGAGAACCTGAAAACCAAAGAGATCATGTTCTTATAGACAGCAAACACTACTCAAATCTCATTACCATTACCTGATTGGTGCTTTTGGTCAGAGAGTCGGGCAGTCATAAAATTGAAATCTGAATTACATACAATTATCGCAGGAATATTTGCCTTCTAAAATTTTAATTGTGGAACTTACTGTGGGCGAATGCTCACCAATTATAATGAATAATGTAAACAGCCCAAATAATCTCCTGAAAAATCACTAAATCTCAAAAATATGAGAAAACTCTACTTCGCACTGTGTATTTTATATCTGTTGAATTTTTCTGCTATACCAACTAGATCTAGTCGAAAATTTTCAAATGTGATACATTTAGAGAAAGTAAGAGAGACATCTGTTGTGCAGGGTGGAAAACAACGGAGCTGTGTCTACACTATCTATTAGAAGAAGGCGTAAATTTAAATCTGGGTGAGTAAGTGTTACAAAAAGCCCTGCACAACATTCTATCATTTATCATTCAGATATATCCATCCTATTTCTATATTATTGTTTTAGATAACAACGGAAAAAAATGCCTCGGACTCTATTTTGGTATCGCTAAAAATGTAGACCCAATTTCATGTCTTTTTAATTTTTGTCTTAGTTACTAACTGCTTACTTGTCTATTTATTGAATAATTCAGAACCTGTGTGTTAAAATATGGCGGCTGGTGGATTCATGTAATATTGAATGAACGTTCAATCTCCAATTCTTTTCTACCAATCATAAATAACTTCTGAGATCGGCGGGCCGCCATATTGATTAATTTGGCTCTATCTTGGATAACTCAATTTAAGCTGCAATAATTGCTGATTATTTGTTCTGCTTTTTACGGGCTATTGGGGCACTCAGAATAAGCTATTGTTTCAAAGAACAATAATAAAAATATGGCTCGACGTTATACTGATAATATATATGAAAAATTAAAACTGAAAAGAAATATTAGTTTAGGCGAATGGGTATTCAAATCTAGAAAAAACATCCACAGTACAGCACATTTACAGTAGCGAACTCGTGTAGAGAAAAGAATTTTTGAAAGAACTAATGCAGAAATGAACAAAGGCAGAATGTGGCTCACATTCACCGAAAGTAACATTTTCAGAATATAGTTGCCATATCTACGGTGTTTTCCTAGTGTACAGGATACAACCAGCAAATTGACTACAGAATAAGATAATAAATTCATCGTAGATCATAGATGTTTTCATTTTAAGTTAGTCAGTATTCATACTTGAATATTTGTAAATTGGGTAAGGGCAATAATACCACCATTCCAAACATTTAATCTAGTCCAAACTATTCTAAACTGCCTTGTCAGAAACGGAACATATGGAATCGTTATCAACTCTTATTATGCATTGAATGAATTAATATTGAAAATAACTAGCACCTTTAATCTTCGACATCATTTTATTTTGTTCTGTCAAGTGAGACTAAGGAACGGCCACTGCAATGACACATGCTACGAACGTTATTAGGCACGAGAAATAGTGGTGCCGTAGAAATTTACGACTTCACTATGATCTGTGATAGGGTAATTTTGTTGCAATCCCTCTGAACAATATGGCAACAGCGCGCATTATTATTCGGTTTTTGTTCAATTCTGCGCACTTCTGCGATTATCTGATTCTATCAAAGTTTCATTCTAAAAAAATGTTCTTCTGCGAATGTGTTTACCACATGAGTTTGTTTCTACGCCTACACAGACTTGTACCATTTCCTCTTTTTTATATTCTGAGATTGTGTGGGGACGCGTCTTGGTTATACAGGCTAGGGCAACAAAAGTTTAACACTTCGGTTTTCCGGCTCCGTAACGAATATATAGGAAATCGCTTGAAATCGTCAGTCACTGACGCGAGGAGGAATAACTTTTCTGCTCATTGCATCCACATTACTGTAACTCTCTAGCGGAATTGAGCACAAACCCTTGATTTTGATTAGGGTGTACGGGTGTGATTTGAATATAATTTCGAAATCTTATCCAGTATTATCTGATACCGAAATTTTGTTGAAAAATTTCTATCCATATCGAAATTACAGGTAAAAAATTGGAGGAGTTCTTACTTCCGATCAGTATATTCAAGGTATAAGACTACGTTCCTGTTTTTAGTGAAAAAGCAAAAACGGAAGATGCAAGGTTCGGTTGGGCATGCATATCCATGACTCATACGAAGACAACATTACATCAGTGGTCACATATTAATCCCGAAGATCACTGTAGGTAATAAACCACTAAATATAATTTCAGTGCATGCTCATGTTGTCAGCAAGCTAGACCAGTCAGTACGTGAATTTTACAAAAATCAAATTGATAAGATCCCAATAGAGCAGAACTTGAAAATACTGGGATATATCAACGCCAGAATCGGTAACCAGGTCGTGGACGGTGTGAAACAAGTATGCTCTGTGAACGTACTAAAACAGTGACGAAAGATGCTGACAAGGTTTCTGTGCTTTGAATATATAACCAACAGGACCATACACGTCAAACAGTTCTTGGACTTCAAAAGCTTAAATTCAGGTGACATTTGTTGCCGATCGTAGCGTAGTCCTTGATAAACTCCGAATGTACCCAACATAGAAAAAAAAAAAGAAATTCCTTCTATACAAGACACCCGAAGACGTCCACAAGACAACTGTACGAACATCGCTTAAATCACCAGATAGTAAACAACTCAATCGAAGAGGAAAATATTGGAGCTAGGTATAAAACTCCGAAATAAAACATACAGATGACAATTAGAAAACCATCAATGAAAATATCTCTGAAACTAAGAAAGTTAGAAAAGCTTGACAGATTTGATAAAATCGAGTGTATAAAAAGCATAAATAAAGATAAGTGGATATTGTATTTTCGAGGGTTATACGCAACAAGGGAGATACATTCAAACAAAAACTGAACACACTCGCTTGAAGTGAAAAAAACTGAACAACAAAAAAAAACCTCAGGCAAGAAATGACATCAAAATATTGAAAGAGAGCAATGTAGCAAATAGAAGCAAAGCATAATGGTTCCACTCTTCAAAAAAGGAGATAGAAAAAATCATTCAACTAAATAGGAATAACGTTGTTGGGCTGTAAATTGAAGTTACTCAGAATCTCATAGAAACAGCGATGTCATACACCATTCCGATGAGCGAAGTACAACAAGATTTTCGGAAAAACAGGTGTACAGTGGATTCTATTTTTATTTTTAGACAGATCGCCGAAAAAGCTGAAGGCGTTCAACCTCGTTCGGCTGTCAGATGTCTCGAGTATTCTCAGTGCTCAACACCGACAGGAATTTGCCAGGAAGACTTCATCCATTTTTGTTCAATATCTCATGGAGGTGTTAGGGAATGCTGCACTGGATACATACTTGGACCACATTGAATAGTCTGTACTATGCGGATGACGCCTCCTTGACCGCAGAAACTCAGGATTATCTCGCAACGCCTATTATGCTCATTAAAAAACATCATTAGAGATACGACATTAAAATCTCTGATCGAGACTAACACCGCACTTCAACATCTATATGGTCTACCAAAAATACATAAAATGAATATTCCTTTGCGACTCGTTGTGAGTTTAAGAAATTCATCTTGTCAACAATTGGCTAAATTTCTTCTGGAAATGATATATCCATTAAAAAATAATGAGAAACCAAGAAATCGTCATTCAATGTTACGAGTTTGTTCACCAATGTCCCAACGGATAAAACACTTGCAATCGTAAGAAAAAGCTTGAAGATGATCAAACACTGTAAAAGAACTACACTTGTGTGAATGCAATAACGAAAATGCTTTCCATTTGCATCGAAACAACAAACTTCCAATTTGGACACATTTTTAATAAGAGATGATGTTTATTGCCCAAGAATAATTCTACACTTGTTACATCATTAAAAATTTCTCGTCAATAACAGAAAATCTCTATCGCGAAAACGAAGTTTATGATAAAATCAAGTGAACCTTTTAAGGGCAAGCTGGCAATAGAGATAACCATAATTGAATTATTAAGCTCCGACTACCTCGAAATCAGAATTCATTGCGGTGATAAATATCGAAGAGAAAATGAGACATCAAGTCAAAAAAGTCGCCTCGAAAACGTGATTTTGAGTAACATAGATCTGGGCATGGAATGTAGGGCTCGTGTGTATAAGAAGTGCTTGAGACACTTGATGACTATGCAGTGGAGACGAGATCCGACAGTGCTGTTACCCAAAGACAGGTGGGAACAACTAAAATGAAAATCCTGGGTGTTATGTCCGGCTTCTCATCGCGAGAAAGACAAATAAATCTCCATATCAAAGAAAAATACGAGGTCTTTGATGTAGTAAAGTGGTTGAGAGGAGGATTACATGGAATGAATATATCTATAGAATAAATTACTCTTGAAAATAGCACGCAATGCTACGCGGATAGGAGAAAGACCAATAGGCAGACCGCTGAAAGAGATGACGAGACAGTCGGCATGCCGTACTACTACTTCTGTTATTCACAGTGTTCTATGCGCCATTTGGCATTTGAACTTTTGGCTTACAATTTTAGGTTGGCAAACAATAGAGCTTGTAGTGTTAGCAGGAGTTAGTGACGGGGTGCGATACAATTCGGCGTATGACATAAAAGCCTAGGGAAAAAACCCCAATAAAAAAACCCTGGCTCCCCGTATGTGTGTTGTTGTGTGTACAAAAATAAGCTGAAATATATTTGAGGGACTTCAATTGAGTAAACTCAATGAGTTGGCTCAAAGTGCTGAATTGCTCTAGCTCCAAAAAATTTACTGCTCTAGACTTGGATTTCGGATGGATTTGTAATAACTCGCTGCTCGAATGCTCACCAAGCGGAAGACCCCGCGTTGCCCGTAATTTTTTTTATCTTACGTTGGCGAAGCTTGTTGGTTTTGTTTTCTTACTGAAATTCGAGACCAGCAAAACTTTTTTCGCAAAATTTAGTCATAATGAATTTTTGGAAGCCCACAGAAGGTTTTAATTGGGATAAAATATAGAAAAATTGATAGAAATTTTTTCGCAAAATTTAGTCATAATGAATTTTTGTAAACCCACAGAAGGTTTTAATTGTGATAAAATATAGAAAAATTGATAGAAATTTTTACGTGAAAAAGAAGGCTTCTGGTTACTGTTATCGGTACGAAGTCCCTGTAGGATTATTTGTTACCGCTACAAAATGGCGAAGAAGCCAGGTCTAATGGATCGTAAAACTATCAATAATTACAATATCCACAAAGAATTTGTTCCACCTGGCCAGACAGTCACTGGAGGGTTCTAATTGGGCGTCATGGTTGGTACAGTTGGACTTGTAACTGAATTTTTGGTCAAAACTGACTTTATTCCTTTGCATCATTCGCTCTAATCACCAGGTCTAGCTCCGTGCGACTTCCATCTGTCCCTAAACTGCATTCGGCGATGAAAGGAAAGTGTCACGCATAGATTGTAGCCATCGAGAAGGCGACGATCGACTTCCTAAAGACCATTCCAATGATGGACATGGAGAAGTCGTTTGACAACTTGTTGGAGCATGCAAATTTGTGTATCGATGCAGAAGGGAGATATATTGATTAACAAAAATGACTTGTTCCTAAATGTAAATTGACTTTTTGTTTTTTTAAGTTCGTTTTTTTGGAATGGAGTGTGTATACTGATTATTCATCGGGTCGAGTTATTACTTGAAAGATACTTGAAATTGGTTGAAACAAATAGGCCTGCATATGTTTATAATTTCCCAAAAAAAAATTCAATACTCAACACATAAAAAGATATCCAACCTATTTAAACAAAAATTTGTGCATGTATGGACGTTATTGATACCTTACATATTCTCAAATTTCATTGTCTTAGCTTCAATCCACCAGATCATATAATAATTTTTTCATTTACTCAAGGGCAAGCAATTACAGAAGTTAATGTTAATTAATTACGTTGACATTCACGTTACTTGTCGACTCTTGGCTCATCGAAACATTGTGGCGGAGGTGGAAAACGAAACTACAGGAAATTTTCTATCTCCGCGCACCCCTATTCATTTCAAACTTATAGAAAATGCCCCAAATTATCCGTCTGATTAAAAATTTTCTGTTGAATCGGAATAGAAAAATGTAAAAAAAATCCGTCAGAAATGTCCATTCTCGATGCTTTCACAGATACTTATTCGATTGACATCGATCGGGCTCATTTTTTCAGTTGGTGGAAAACTAATCGAAATGGTCCATTCATAATATAACTATATGTTGTCAAAATTCACAAACCAAAGTCATCTAGGGGTTCAAGAAGGTTCGATTCCGAAAAGTCATTGCTTTTGTGTGAATCGAATTTTAATATATCAGGTTGGGGAAAAATAAATCCATTATTTTCAATTTAATTTTATGGCTTTGTTCAACATAGTTACAATCATTCGTTAATGCTCAAATATGCACCCATTTTTCAGTTACTTGTTGCTGTTTAGAAGGTGATTTCAAAATGAAATGACCATTTTTCACAATCTTGAGTACAATTTTTCAACACCAAGACATGGACAAAAATAAATGAAAATCGCTGAGTGACAGATCTGGACTATAAGGCGGGTGCATAAAAGCCTTCAAGGTCTGGAGGCTCTGGGCGAGTCATCAAAGACGTGTTAGGCCTGGCGTTGTCCTGATGGAATTCTACACCTCTCCTATTTGCTAATTCTGGTCTCTTCTGATCAATAGCGGCTTTCAGTCGGTCTAATTGTTGGCAGTAGAGATCCGAGTTAAGCGTGTGGCTCTTGGGCAGTAGCTGAAACTCTTCCAACTCTTCTGAACTCTTTCCAATTCCACCAAATACACAGAAAAACTTTCTGGGTCGTCAATCCTTGTTTGGCCGCCGTTTGATCTGCTTCACCGGCCTTCGACCATGAACGTTTTATAATAATAATAACCCAGTTATTCTCAACAGGTTACACCCAATAATATAAGAGAAAAATGATTGAAAAATGCGATTGAAAAACTGGAACTAAACTACATACTAGATTCTTTCAACAGCATACAACATATATATCCACATCCTAACCCGTACGGTACGAAAGAAATCAAAAAAGGTCACGAACTCCCACCACGATGGTCCAAATGGCTAATCAAAATCACTGGTAGTTCATCGTAGTTAATGTCATATCGGCCACAATAACTATCATATATGTTACACATGAAGTTGATAGAAGAATGTGACATAACATTTGTCCTGCCATAATCTACATAGAAGATTGTTATACCGCTTCAGACCAGGCCTAGGTACATGAATATTCACTTTACTCAGGAAAAATGAACAATCAATCCCACCCCGCAGCATCCCGTAGAGGAACTTCAATGTAAAACGTTCACGTCTTAAATTCAACTCTAAGGTTCCTGGTGAGGACCGAGTGGTCAAATCCTCTCGAAGGGTTCTGTATGAATATTGAAGTATATACAGGGTGGCCATTTGAAAACGAAACAGACGAGATTACAGACGAAATAAGTTTTTTTGATAGAAATGCTCGGACAGGTCGAGTTCTGTTTCGAGAGGGACAACTTAAGATGTAGATTACGGACGCATAGCGCTTCAACCCTTACTACTACAACCCTCACCCCCAAATTTTGAATAGGGAAGATGAGGTGAGTGATACCACATTTGAAAGGTATTTTTATACTGATTTCAGCACAGTAATTGTTTTTTCATTTTATGCATTGGTTCTCGAAATATTCTTAACTAAGTATTTGAAAATGAAGTGGTGTTTTCATGGCACTTGTAGTGATTTTTCGTGAAAAATCGACATTTTGAGCTTCAAAACAATCATGACTGTGGATTTCTTCCTCCTTCCAATGTTGACGGAAAGGATTGAAAACAATGCTGGAAATTATGTGGAAGATCAGATTGTGTTCAGCAGGATGGAGCTCCTCCACACTACGCCTTACCAGTTCGAGAATATCTGGATCAAAGATTTTCACTCATTTTTTCACACATTTTTTTACTCTACACAGCCCGATTCCATAGAAGATTTAAGAAGACGTATAGTGAACACATGTCGTCAAATCACTCCAGAAATGCTGCAAAATGTGCGCCATCGTTTCGAACAAAACTTATTTCATTGTATGGCAGCTAATGGTGAACAATTTGAATATTTAATTGATTGATGTGAGTTTTTGATAAATTATTTACTTCACTTTGAAAAGTCTTATTTCTTAGATCAATACCACAAATCGTTCTGATACCGTTCAGTTGGAGAATGATTTCAGTGAATAAAATAGTTAGTCGAACATCTCACCCTAGTAGCATTAACACGTACGGTATGACTTCATTTGCCCAGTGGTAGATTTTGCAATTTCAAATACAAGTACGAAAATTTTGGTGTTTCGGAAGCACGAAATGTCAATTATTCGCAAAAAATTAATTTAAGTGATAAAATTAACTAACGCATGAACATTTCGAGAACTAATGCATAAAATTAAAAAACAATTACTGTGCTGAAATCAGTATAAAAATACCTTTGAATTGAGGTATCACTCACCCCATCTTCCCTATTCGAAATTTGGGGGTGGGGTTGTAGCAGCAAGGGTTGAAGCGCTATGCGTCCGTAACCTACATCTTAAGTTGTCCCCTTCGAAACAGAAATCGACCTGTCCGAGCATTTCTATCGAAAAAACTTATTTCGTCTGTAATCTCGTCTGTTTCGTTTTCAAATGGCCACCCTGTATATTTCAAACATTTTCTCTGAACGGCCTCCAAGATGGAAACAGCAATATTATACAATGGACATCAGACTATAGAGGCATATTCTAATCTACTGTGAATGAAAGAATAGTACTGTATAGGGGTTCACAAAGTTTCTTATAAAATAACCAAGCGTCTTCGAGGCAGAAGAGGTTATCCGATTTATGTGCCCGACAAAGGACAATTTACCATCAAAAACAATACCCAAATTCCTATAATCACCAAATCTTTCCAGAATCTGATTACCTGTATAGTCGTAGTGAACTGGGGTTTATTCACGCGTGAATGACACTTGATGTTCAGTTCCAAACCTTTCCTGAAACACCAAAGACTGATCATAGCCAAAGCAGCTTGGAATGTCACGCAGTCATTATGATCCACAATAGTATCAAATATTTTCAGATCATCAGCAAAGAGAAAGTGGAGACACTGAAGAAGCAGAGTAAAGTCATTAATTTATAACAAAAATAGTAATGGGACCAAATTGCAGCCTTGTGGTATTCTAGATGTGGCGATATAAGGTGAAGACTCACAACCCCCATACTGAACATATTGATAACGATCCGAAAAGTAAGATTCAATTAACAGTAAAAACTGACGAGAATCCAAAGGATGCAAGCTTAGATATCAATATCTGATGGTTAACCTAGTCGAAGGCCATCTGAATATCCGTGTTCATAACAACTATCTGAACATGATGATTTAGTGACTGACAGACACTGAGTAATGCTTGGCAAATTGGTTACCGCTGAACGACTCTTCATAAAACCATGCTAATACGGTGAAATTAAAGTACGGACTGAAGGATGAATTGAGTCATAAAGTTATCTCGAAGATTTTAGCAAAGATGCATAAGATTGCTATAGGCCTATATTTAGATATACGGGCCGGGTCTCCAGACTTCAACACAGGACAAATTCTTGTCATCTTCCATACTTTCGGAATATGCATTCTCTTTGAAATTATATTGAAAATTACAGATAAAAGTTCAGCTAGAGAACAAATACTGTCGTTAACCAGAAAACTAGATACATTGTCGACACTAGATGTTAACTTTGTCTTAAGCTTCCTCGAAGCCTTCATTATGACATCATCAGTTATCGTCGGAAGCTATATTGAGTTGCCACTGGAATAAAGTCTATCCCAATGCTCAGGAAGGAGATCAATGTCTTAGTTAGTAAACACTGGATAAAAAAGTGGAAAATCTATAAAAAATATTCTGAGATTCGTTAAGCTCAATACCCAGATATGACATAACCCCGGGAATACGTGATCTAGACTTCTTTGTCTGCTGGAAAGCCCAGAAGCTGTTTGTGTCCACTCGAACTGTAGCCTCAATGCACCGAATATATTGCGAATAAGAACTAGCGATATCTCTTTGAGCTATGTCACGCAGTATTTTAAATCGATCCTTCAGTCGTATGTTAGAAATGATATCATGTGTGAACCAAGGCGGATAACGCCGAAGTATCAAAGATACTACCGAGCTCAGCATACATTACCTCACACGCTAAATCAGAATCATCCATTTGGCGAATCATAGACCGATCAGTAGATTCAATTATGTGATACAAAAGGGGAAAATCATAATTTTTTTCCCATTTTCACAAACAAAATTTGCTTTAGAATTCGAGGTAGTCAACCCAAATGAGCAAGCCAGAGCAGGACGACGAACAACCTCTTTTACTAGGGAATGTGAATCATGAGCCACATCACATGAAAAATTCGTGAATATCAATACCAAAAATCTGTTGTTTGCATTAGGAATACTGTTATGGCTGCTGAATCCCCAATAAACGACATATATTTCTCAAAACTCTACACTTTCCATCACCCCTCCCTGAACCATTGGCTGGTACATTGAAGTCCCCGCACATTAATATGCTGTGCTGAGAGAACAAACTTGTGAAAGCTTAAACAGCGTCAACAAAACTTTAGAATTCCTCCAAGCTTGTGGCAGATGGTACATAAATACTACATCCTAATAACTTAAATCTAAAATGACTAATTTTACATACAACAATATCTATAGTTTGAAATAAATCACGTGTTGAATTGACGTCAATATGCTTAAGCTACATTTCATAGCACAAGTGAACCTCCGCCCGCAGACAAGCCAGGAAGAGAATGATCACGCTCACATTTAAACACTTGATAGTCACTAGAGAATAGCTCCGAACTGCATACATTATCAGAGAGCCAAGTTTCAATTGAACATATGATGTCATATTCGTAAAGTGATGTATTATTGAAAACTACAGTTACTTTGGAGTTAAGACCGCGGACATTCTGATAATATGCTTTGAAACTACTTTTGTAACGATACCATGGGAACCCATGGACGGAATTACCAATCTGCACATGTCGGTAACGCCGGTCTTGTCGGTGGATATTTGCGCCTGTGATGACTTATTATATTATTACAAAGGAAAATAGCCTACGAATCCCTGCAGGAAAAAGAGCTTAGGGACAGTGTAAGTAGAGAAATTAACCATCAAATAGAAACAATTATACCAAAAATAGAATCAGATGAAGACCTAACCAATATCTGGGAAAATACTCAAAATATCATAATGAATATAGCTAAAGAAGTAATAGGATATAAAACACGAGAACACAAGCAGCCATGGATAACTGACGAGATTCTTTCATTGATGGACGAACGTAGGAAATTCAAAACCCAGAGGAACCAAGAGAACTACCTGAAAATTCAAAAACAAATAAGAGCAAACATTAGAATAGCAAAGAATGAATGGTTAAAACATGAATGCGAAATTATGGAAAGATTACAAACCCTACATGATGATCTCAACTTGCACAAGAAACTAAAAGAAACGGCAGGAATATACCGAAAAGAAACTTCTCTACCATAACAAATGAGAATAACGAAATCGTAGGCGACATCAATGCGCAAAAAATAATATGGGAAAATTATATCAGAAACCTATTCTCGGATGACAGAACTCTTGGCCAAGATACGGAAGATGATCTATCAGGACCCTCAATAAACAAAAGCAGAAATAGAAAGGACCATCCGCACACTGAAAAATAACAAAGCACCTGGTCCCGATGAGATAACTGCAGAGCTTATTAAACTGCTTGACGACAAAGGGGTAACAGTTCTTCACAAACTCTTCAATAGAATATATGAAACCGGTCAATATCCCGCTCAATGGTTGTCATCTACCTTCATACCTTTGCCAAAAAAGAATAACGCTAGGAAATGCGAGGATCATAGACTTATCAGCCTTATGTGCCACTCCTTAAAACTGTTCCTCAAGATAATTCATCAGAGAATATTCAGAAAATGTGAGCAAAACATCAGCGACTCGCAATTCGGATTCAGACAAGGCCTGGGAACTCGAGAAGCATTAGTAGCAACACAAGTACTGATACAAAACTGCCACGATCAGCGGAAAGATGTATGCCTATGCTTCATAGACTTCGAGAAGGCCTTTGACAGAGTTCAACATCATAAATTACTAACAATTCTGAGGCAAATGGATATAGACGGCAAAGATATTCGCTGCATTGAAAATCTCTATCTGAAACAATCTGCTCACATAAAGATCGATGGAGAACAAAGCAATAATGTTGAAATCTGCAGAGGAGTCCGGCAAGGGTGTGTTCTCTCACCTCTGTTATTCAATTTGTATTCTGAGAACATCTTCCAAGGGGCACTTGAGGACGTTGAGAGGGGTATTAAAGTCAACGGAACATGGATTAATAACATTCGCTACGCGGACGACACGGTCTTAATTGCTGACAATATGAATGATCTTCAATACCTTGTCGACGTAGTAGGACAACACAGTGAGAGAATGGGCCTTAAAATAAATGTCAAAAAAACAAAATATATGGTCATTACTCGTCAACCAGACAGACTCAATAATGCAAAACTAACATCTGATGGGTCATTAATTGAGCGTGTAAATAAGTTTAAATACCTTGGAGTATGGCTCACTGAAGACTGGACATCTGACCTGGAAATAAAATGTCGTATAGAAAATGCCCGCAACACATTCATGAAATTTAAACGTATTCTTACCAATGCGGACTTTAACCTAAACCTGAGAGTGAGATTTGTGAGGTGTTACATTTGGTCGATGTTACTGTACGGTGTGGAGAGCTGGACACTAAAGGTGGTCACAATGAATAAAATAGAAGCCTTCGAGATGTGGGTATATCGCAGAGTACTAAAAATCCCATGGACGGCCCGAGTGACCAACGAAAATGTCCTACGAAGAATAAATAAAGAACGTGAATTGCTGCTGACGATCAAAAAAAGAAAAACTGCATACCTAGGGCATATAATGCGAAACCCGAAATACCAGCTTCTACAATTGATTATCGAGGGAAAGATTGAAGGAAGGAGAGGAATGGGAAGAAAGAGGATGTCATGGCTACGTAACATAAGACAGTGGACAGGCTTGCGAACAATGGAAAGCCTAATACATACAGCTAGAGACGGGATAGAAATGAATCGTGTGGTCGCAAACATTCATTAGTGAATATGCATTAGAAGAAGAAGAAGAAGAAGATGACTTATTATCCTGTTCATCCAGTTTGAACACAATCAAGTTAGATTTTTTCATCTCTCTATCCGATATATCTTGCCGGTGATGATTCATTATCCTGTTCATCCATTATGAACACAATCAAGTTAGATTTTTCATGTCTCTATCTGATATCTCTTTCACAACAATTTCGATTATGTTATCATCAGACTCAGGAGAACCAGATACCGAACTCAGTCTGGCGATATCATTCTGCATATACGCGATGGAGGACTTCAGCTCCTTAAACTCCGATTGAGTGGTATTGAAAATCGTGTCTTCAAACCTAACGAACATTTATATTCGTCAGCATCTTCTTGAAAACTCCTAGCTGTCCCATGCACAGGCTTCAATTTTCACAGAAGATTTTAATGGACTTCGACTTATTCCTTTTAGCTTGACATTGTCGTATGTGACCAATTTCTTTTCGCCTGCAACCAGCCTCTTCAGAAATGGATCGATTATGTTCTGTTTGGCCGAGAAATCGCAGATGGAATGACGATCGATCAATTTTTTTTTCCGACAACTCGTGCGGCACTCAAACATCGAGCTTATTTTTGAAGCCAGCCTTATGTAAATGGCTAAGAACTGTTTTATGACCCATCTTTAGCTCTCTCAAAAAAAAATTGATCAGATGCGATAAACAAAGCTATAGATCAGTAAAGACATGTGTCGACATAATAATGGATTTCTTTTTCCCCAACCTAATATAATTTGTTGAATGATTGTTTGGGCTATTACAATCATCTATTGTGGATGTAATGATTTCCGACGTTTCGATAGACATCTTCTATCTTTATCAAGGAGAAAAATAAGAAACCTTCTGAAATTGGAAATAGATACAACATAACGACTGCATTCAAAACTCAAGACACTATCAGAGCTAAACTTACAAAAGTTAAGCCTAATATTGAGACACAAAGAACAAAGAACTGCATATATGAATTACCTTATGAGTGCGGAAGATCTTACATCGGAGAAACTAAACGCCCTCTGAATGTACGAATAAAAGAACATCAGAAGCTTCTACGAGTACTAGACAGCGACAAATCCAGGTTGGTCCAACATGCTGTAGATGAGAATCATCGTATAAAATGGGATGAAGCATCAATAATATCCAAAGAAGAAAAACTTACAAGAAGAAAAATCAAAGAAGCAGCATTTATGAAAATAACACCTGTCATATTCATAGTCATATTGACTTTTGAAAATTGATCATTTTCAGAAGGTTTCTTATTTTTCTCCTTGATAAAGATAGAAGATGTCTATCGAAACGTCGGAAATCATTACATCCACAATAGATGATGGTAATAGCCCAAACAATCATTCAACACGAGCTCCATCATCAACAATATCTCGTCATCAACTAATATAATTTATTTCAAAGGACCATTGCTTGCCCGTCCGAAATTCTGGTATGATGATGAAGACCTTATTTACCCGTAATAATTGAGTTTTCACAGAAATATTAGAAAAGTGGTTGGTGAAAAAACTATATTCAACTAATATTTCTGTGAAAAATCAATTATTACATGTTTCTACTAGGAAATGATCTATCATACCTTATTACAGATGGATGAATTTTTCTGATTAGAATGCCATATGAATTCGAGTGATTCAATTAAAAAGAGGTCAGTTAAAGAAAGATATTCTAAATGGTTTTCAATGGAGTTGATATTTTGATTGGTTTTTTTGAGAACGGAATTTGAGTTTCCCACAAAACTTAAGGAAAACTGTGGGAAGATAATTTTTATTTGAGATATAGGTTTGTTCATTCATTGTGGCAGTTGTATTAGTATCGCACTGTTCCAGAGTACGGGAGAAGTCTCTAGAACAAGCGCGCAGAAGCTCCTGACCTCACGTCAGTTCTCACGTTAGCGTATAACTTCACTCACTTCAAGGTCTTAAGCAATTTGTTCCGCAAACTTTCTTTGTCATATTGACATTGTTCCTTTGTCTGCTCTTGCCAAGCAAAAATATCGTTGCTTTCTTTAATCCATTATTTGATCACGAATATCCAATTTTATCGAGCTTATTATCTTATCTTATTCATTAGATTTCATCAAATTATTTGATATTTAAATTGTTCACTCGGAAAATTTTGTGATTATATACTTGAAAAACTATTCTCATTATGTTGAATGGTCAAGTGTACCTACATCTGGCTATTCAAATCTAAATGATTAAGTGATTGGGAATATTCAAGGTTATTTAAAGGGATTATACAGATCCCTATTGTGTAATTTATCACACTGGAACATAAACTGTATGAGTTCCCAAAAGCAGTGTTCGTCAGTTATAAGTTAATAGAACTCAATTTTTTACAGTAATTTAGAGCACTGACGTGAG
Organism: Micraspis discolor; assembly: GCA_030674115.1. Lineage (NCBI taxonomy): Eukaryota > Metazoa > Arthropoda > Insecta > Coleoptera > Coccinellidae > Micraspis > Micraspis discolor. The sequence continues at coordinate 207,672 of JARTUT010001349.1, forward strand.
GTCAGGGGATTTTACGCGTTTGTTCTAGAGTCAATTCCTGTACTCTGGAACAGAATGCTGCTAATAGAACCCCCACAATGAATGAACCAACCTATATCTCAGATTGAAAATAAATACTGACAGTTTTCCTTAAGTTTTGCTCGAAGCTCTAATTCAAAAAGGAAAACTGTGAGTAGTTACTTTTAATTTTAGATATAGGTTAACCTCGCGTTAGAGCTGTGCTCATACATTATTTCGCAGTAATTGAATAATTTCGATTAATTTTCCATCAACTGAAACTGAATTAGGGTCAGGACGAAGTCAATCGAAGACGTATTTGTGAAAGCATTAAGAATTTAAATTTCTGACGGACTTTTTGAAATATCCTTTTCTAATTTTTCAAAAAATTCGTATTTTCAGACTGATAATTTGGGGATTTTTCTATAAGTTTAAGGCGAATACGGGGTTCCAGGAGATGAGAAATTTCCTGTAGTTTCATTTTCGATCGCCGCCTTGAAGTTTCAATGAGCCAACAGTCAACACGGAATGTAAATGTCATCATAATTGATTAACTTAAGCATTATTGCTTGCCCTTAAGTAAATGCAAAAACGATTATATCTTCTGGTGGAAGAATGGTACGGCAATGAAGTTTAGGTTTATGTAAGATAGCTATAACGCCCATACATGCAATTTTTTTTTTGTCTAAATACGTTATTATGCATAAAAATACATTTGAATTGAGGTATCACTCACCCTGTCTTCCCTATTCAAAAATTGGGGGTGGGGGTTGTAGCAGCAAGGGTTGAAGCGCTATGCGTCTGTAACCTACATCTTAAGTTGTCCCCCTCGAAACAGAACTCGACCTGTACGAGCATTTCTATCCATAAAACTTATTTCGTCTGTAATCTCGTCTGTTTCGTTTTCAAATGGCCACCCTGTAATCAGGAAAATTCATCTATCGGTAAACAAGGTCTTCTTTCATTATCATACCAGCATTTCGGACGTGCAAACACTTCTCCTTGGAAATATTTTATATATTCAAATTCAAACTACAGGACAGCTATGATTCTTCGGAACTGAATCTTCAGAAACCTCTAAATGACTTTTACGAGTATTATTTCTAAGATTTTCACAACACCGAGTTGGCTTGTCAATTTCCACAACTTACATTATTTCACGTTAAATATATACAGGGTGTCTCAAGTTCGAGTGCCTATTAGACGTTTTTGGAGAACTAGGCATATTTGAAATCTGAAAATTGGGATTATGATATTGTTCGAAGTTCTCTACAGAGCTAAAATATTTTCGAACCACAAAAACTTCCGGTTATACAGAATCCAAAAAATCTCAAATAACTCAGAAATTATTGAATTTAGGAGCATAATCATGTGAGAAAACTATCATTATTTTTGACCGCAGAATCCAACACAATTATAAAAAAATAGGGTTCTAATTTGAAAAACAGAAGTTATGGCCAATTTAAGATCACAATTTTCAACACAAAATTTGAAACATCCTGTGATGATATTTTTGAAATCCAAAAGATGCATGACCTTTTCACATCCTTCCTCTTCGATGTTGTAAAAACGGTTTACGCTCAGGATATTTGAAATAAGAATAATGAACATATTACTGACTGAACATATTTGACTTTTTTCCAGTTTTTTTTAGATATTTTGAAAACTATTCGATTTAATACAATGATTTTAACAGAAATGTATTCACTATTGAATACTCGATCATACCAGGAATGGAAAACTTGAAAAAAAATTTCTTCGTCGAATTTATTTTCACTCCCTGTATAACTGGAAGTTTTTGGGCTTCGAAAATATTTTAGCTCTGTAGAGAACTTCGAACAATATCATAATCCCAATTTTCAGATTTGAAATATGTCTAGTTCTCCAGAAACGTCTAATAGGCACTCGAACTTGAGACACCCTGTATATATATTCTTTTGAACCATTTCGATTAGTTTTTCACCAACTGGAACTGAATTAATAAGTCCGACCGATGCCAATCGAATACGGATCAGTGATTGCATTGCTGATTTTTCGAAAAATTTGTGTTTTCAGACGAATAATTTTGGGCTTTTTTTTATGAGTTTTAGGTTAATGGGGGGTACCGCGAGATGAGAAATTTCCTGTAGTCTCATTTTCGTCGGACGCCCAGAAGTTTTACTGAGCCTAGACTCCATACGGAACGTAAATGTCAACGTAATTACATAACATTCACTTCTGTGATTGCTTGTCCATAAGTAAATGAAAAAAATTTATCTTCTGGTGGGGGAAAACTATGACAATGGAATTTAGGAATATGTATGATATCTCTTACGTCCACCCATGCACAAATTTCGTTTAAATACGACGAATATCTCATGAGGTATAAAGTATAAAAAATTTTTTCGGCCCAATAACGAACTTGGGCACTTAACGTTTCCTTAAAATATAAGCTTTTTCGGAGGATACAAAGTATACGGCGGACTGGACGGACATAATCAAGTTTTACCCTATATTCTTCATTAGTATTTCAAACCCAATCAATTGAAACCCTAGTCTCGACATTCGAAAATTACAGACTTTTGGGAAAAACGATAGCATGCTGTTCTAAAATGTGCCCCAAAATTAACGCATGATTTGAATTAAATAGGAAACACGGTTTTTGGCGCTCTTGTTCACCCGAACAGAGTGCCTATCATTTTGCCCGAATATCTGTAATTTTGGAATATCGAGCCAAAAATGGTCTCAATCGATTGGGTTCGACTCCCTGATGAAGAATTCAAGGCGAAAGTTGAGTATGTCCGTCCGGCCGGCCGTATCCTCTCTAGCATCCAAAGGGAATCAGCTAGAGTTTCCATATTTTTAGAATAGGTTAATTGTCCAAATATCTCGATCATGCAACAAAACAGCTCGCAAAATTTCGCAGAAATCGCCACGCTAGAAAATTTTTAAAAAATTCCCAAAAAAAATTTTTAATCCTCTTATATCTCATTAGATATTTTTCGGATTTCAATAAAAATTCGTCAATATATTGAGGTGATCGATATCTTACTTATCCTCAAATTTCATTTTCGTAGCTCTTTATTTAAGGATATGATCATTTTTTTAATTTACTCAAGAGAAAAGAGAAATGACATATGTCCCGATGATTTTCTTTGAACGATGGCCATCACAGATCGATATTCGATTGACAAATGCCGGGCTCTTTAATCAGTGTCAGTTGGCGTAATATTAATCAAAATTTTTCATAACGGGAAATCATAGAGATAGAATTCAATCTCGGTGGCTGAAATAATATACGTTGTCAAAATTCAGAAAAGCACTGACATAAGTTTTTAGGAAAAGGGAATTATAGCTTCGAACAAGACTTGGGGAAAATTATGAGTAGTTATTTTTAATTTGACAAATCGGTTTGTTCATTTATTAGGCGTTCATATTTGCATCACATTGTCCCATAGTACGGGAAAAGACTATTGTTCACCTGATCAGAGTGCTTATAGATTTGTTATGGTTTGAATATTTACCAGCAAGTAGCTCAACAAGAGCGCCAAAGCAATCTGACCTCACGTCAGTGCTTTCTAAATTTTTTATTGATTCATAGAGTACATAGAATAGGGTTATTTATGGAATAACACATCGGGCTGATGGCCTTCGCCTCCTTGCATACACATGCGCATTCGTTTGTCAAAATTTTCTATGACGGTTCTGCATTAATGTGGCTGCATTCTGTTGATGCAATTTTGAATCTCCTTTAATGCACACGTGGTTGTGGGTTTATTGACGTAGACTTTAATTTTAAATAACCCCATAAACAGAAATCTAATGCTGAACCAGCCTCATTTACAAAAAAGTGTGCTCCATTATGCCTTCAGCCTAAAATGGACACCAAACAGTGATACGTTGTGGACGCATTTGTTTTTCGACAATCACAGTGGGTTTTCAGAACCCCAAAAGCGGCTATTTTGGCGATTAACAAAGCCATCAAGGTGAAAATAATCTTTAATAAGTATACGCTGTATAGAGCTTGAAATTTGCAACTCTTGTCCACGATGCCGAATTGATGTTCCTGGGTTTTCACCGACTCTTGCACGTACTGTTTCTATAATGACATTTGAATAGCTTGTTTTTGGACGACCAGTATGTTAGCGTCTCCCACGGATCCTGTGTCTCGGAATTTTTCAATCAATCTCTTCACCATCGGCGAAGTTAAAACACTGTTCCGACCATATTTTGTAGTAAATTTTCCAGCTGCGGCCGCCAAGCATTCATTGTTTTTGAAATATTGTTCAACAATGAATACCAGTTGTTCTATTGCGTAACGCTCCATTTTTACTAACCCTAAACTGTTAACTGCCGATTTACACTGATCAACAATTGCTAGGGATCACTAATGAACTTCTCTCCATTTGTATTTTTTTCAAGTTAACTCGTGAATATCTGTACATTATATGTTCTCTAAGGAAAAATTAAGATGTTTCGAGTTGATTATATCAAATTTTTCCTCACTTCATCGGATCTTGTTCACAAAATCGATTATCTGTAGGCTGTTACAGGTGGAGTGAAAAGCAATGTGGTATTTGTTATTAAATCTGTTTTTTTTTCTCTCGTTCAAACTCATAAGGTGACAATAATTGAAGAAATGAGAACAATATCAGCTTATCAGTCATGCCGAGAAGACGTTTGGCTCCTGTACAACTGGACCAAATCATACGGTGGATACAGGATGGTTTGTCACAGCGAGAAGTGTCCCGGCGGTTGAATGTTTCTTAAAGTCTCGTGAATCGGGCTTGGAATAGGTTCATCCAAAACGACTCAGCTCAGTAGCATGGGGGTGGTCGGCAGCGCAGTAGAATAGCTGCCCAAGATCGTCTTTTGATCCTCAATGCTAGGAGAAATCCCACTTACCTGGCGTCGCGGCTCAATTGATCACTGAGAGTTGCAACAGGAGTTCTAATTTCGAACCAGACTGTAAGACGACGACTACATGTTCGTGGTTTGAGAGCACGTGGGGGGGTACAACATCCCCGTTTGAATAGGGAACACCGGGTTCATCGACGGCAATGGGCTGAGGAGCACCGCAATTGGACAGTTGAAGATTGGGGCCTATGTTTATTTACGGATGAGTCTAGATTTCGTTTGGTCAACTCCGATGGACGTATTCTTGCTTGGAGGGAAAGAGGTCGAGGGTATGCAGAAGAGTATGGTACCCACAATAGCTCTTGGCGGAGGTTCTATATGTGTATGGGGAGGCATTTGTTTGAACCAACGCACTAAGTTGGTTGTTCTGCAGAACACCACAATGACCAGCCAGAGATATCACGATATGATTATTGAACCCATAATTGTTCCGTTTGCGGCTGCCTTGGGCGAGAATTTCATTTTAATTGACGATAATGCCCGTCCACACCGTAGTCGTCTGGTTAATGAAGCGCTAGAAACTCATGCTATTGATAGGATGGACTGGCCAGCTCGAACATGTCTAGTCTGAGATGTCTGAATAATTGTCAACCTTAGAACAACCGATCAATAACCTGTAGGACCTTCCTAAAGCTTCACGGGATATTTGGACGGATTTGCCCCAAAATTTTATAAATCGTTTGATTGAATGTATGCCTCGTAGGGTAGAATGCTTGAGACGAGCTCGTCGGGGACCAACTAGGTACTAGCTTAACCGAAACTTCTTGTGGTTTCATCCTAAAATTTTTATGTTATTCAAACACAGAATTATAAGTGTTCCTAATAAAGTCTTTTTTTCTCTCCAACTTTCCATTTTTCCATTCTTTTCTCAAGTGAACCATATTATCAACTGAAAATACTTTGATATCTGACTAAATTTATAATCTTGGAGCGAATATTTCAGAAATAAATTTAGAAAAAGTAAGTGATGCCTATCAATTTTTGAGCAGTGTGTTTCGTTTTTAGGGTTGTCCACACAGTACTGCATAAATGGCGGCACTCTCAAATCTTGCGTTAATTTTGAGACATCAGTAACTAGAACAAGCGCGCAAAAACTATGAACTAATCGTCTTGAATGCTATAAATAAACTAATTAGGGAGCAGGCATCTTTCTTACCAGTATTTTAAACTACATGCTTTTGGATATCAATATTACCTTATATTACATCTCTGCATTTTTCTTCTTTCTAGGAATCAGGCGGAAATGGCTCATACCTGTCGTGGAAGCATTTCACTACATGGCGCTCTTATATATACGGTCGATGCAACAACATTCGTGATATCAAATGGAGGGACCCAGACATTCCACATCCGAGCTGCTTCTGAAGTGGAAAGACAGTCGTGGGTGACCGCTTTGGAATTGGCAAAGGCCAAAGCTATGTAAGTAAAAGATTCTGCGCTTTTTGACTTGCTCTTATTTATCGCTCAGGTATTCTGAGAAGCTATTGTGCAAATCTGTGGTGGCCATAGATGAAAGTTACATAGACTGGCGACTCGCTCAATATTCTTGGAACTTCTCCAAATGGAGATATATTATAGGTTTTTAACAACATTTTGTATAGAATTATTATTTAGGCAATAACCGTACTCTATTATTGTTCTTATAAAAACGTTTCAACTGACATCTTCTGTCGTTTTCAAGGTAAAATTAGCTCTTATAAAAGGCGATTTCACAGAAGTTTCAACTTTCATGAATGTCAAATAGACAGACTACGAAAACTAGATACAAATAAGCACTTATCTGTGGTTTGTAGATTTCTTCAAGTAACTTCGAACAATCGGCATCCAAACTTCCGGCAATTCAATTGATGGTGTACGTATGGGATTGAGAGCGATGTTCTAATGCTGAATCCTTGATTTTTCTTTTTGTAGGTTTCTGTTCCTTGAATATTATAGACGTTTCGTTCCATTCAGTTGATTTTCATCCACAGCACGTTGGAACAACTTGGATCTATCACCTTCAAGGGGCGTTTGTTTTATAGTATCTTCACTCTCATGGTATCTCATATATACAGTTTTTTGTTCTTTGATTCTCGTTATCGTGTTTGACTTTTGTTAGATTAGCCCTGATGGTATCTTGTGTCTTGAATGCGGTTGTTATGTCGTACCTATTTGCAATGCTTGCAATGACGCTCTTTATAGTTTGTTTTATAGTTTTGTTTTTTTCTTGTGTTGTATTTGGTTCTAGTTGATTTCCTGTTATTTATTTAGTTCTTTCCAATATTTTCTGGGATAACCATAACTTTTGAGCATTTTTGTGATGTTGTTTATTTACTCATTTGTAACTTGTTGGGCAGAGCATATATTTGTTGCTCATATAAACTTTTTGCCACTCCCAATTTAGTATTTAGTAGATGGTTGAAATGTAGATATTGACCTGTGTTTGTTGGATTTTTATATACTCTGGTATTCCTGTATTCCATTTTGTTTATGAACGTGTACATCCTAAAATGGAAGTTGTTTGTCTTTCTCGATTTCCATCGCAAATCCATAGATTCGTTTTGATTGTTACGATGTTGAAAGAATCCATCTATAGTGTTAATTCCATGTTGCCAAGTGATGAAAGTATCATCCACATATCTCTTCCATAATTTGGGTTCTTCTTGCATTCACGCTAAATGTAGTTGTTTCACTTAGTGTTTGATCAACTTTAAACTTTCTTCTTACGATTGTAATCTGTTTATCTGTTAGGACATTGGTGAACAAGCTTGAAATATTGAAGTATATAACCATGATGACTTTTTCAAAGATTTCCTGGTTTCTCAGTATTTATATAAAATCTTTTGTATCTTTATTCAAGAATGTAGAATGATATTTTATGGGAGATATAATTTCCAGAAGCTTAGTCAGTCGTTGACATGGTCAATTCCTGGAACTCATAATAGGTCGTAAAGGAATATTCATTTTATGTATTTTTGGTAAATCATATAGATGTGGAGGTTTGCTGTATTGTGGTGTTATGCCTCAATCTAATGTGTGGATTAGGCAATTCATTTCTATATTTATATAAAATAATTACAAACAGGCTTTTTGTTGTTTTTGCTAATATTTCTTGTCAGCAACTTCACATGGTTCGAAACTATGAGATCAGCCATTTTAACACTTCATCTGTTTCGGAATATATCGGTTATAATTGGAGCTATTTCGTTTTTATCCGGAAATAATGGCAGCACTAATGAGTTTTTAGTTTACGCTATCGTAATCTGAGAGGGAATATTCCCTTATTAATTCTTACCACCTCGAGAGAGGGCGCTGAAACACGGTCCCTGCTGCTAGTAAGTGAGTTGTCATTCTATATGTATTTATCTATGGTGGTGAACCACGGGGTTCTATTTTAGGACCATTTTATTTAATCCATATTTTTTTGCCTTTCTTTTTTAGGATGTGTCTGTATTTCAGGTTGAAACCATATATTTCTTGGAATCAGTTGATGAATATGAAGAATATTAGGTCTGTGTTTGTATATAATTCTTATCATGGGAATTAACATCATAGCATGTTACCAGTTGATCTGTTTTATCATTGGGAGTCAATGCATGTTAACGTTGATGAAATAGCCGGGGTACTTTTTTTCAACCTCAAGCAAGCTTTCATTTTATCGCTTAATGGAATTATGAAAAAACAATTTATATTTTCAACAAAGAGAAATTGAAGTTATAGCTTTGAAAATGCTTTGAAATGTGTCCTCAAAGCCCACATTTATTTAAAAAGTTTACACTGGCCAACAATTTAGAGGGATCTCTGTCTATTGGAGCCGGATTTGAAAGGCAAGTTTCCATCCAGAGTCAAAGACTATAATATTCAAATAAGTCACAGATATCATTATGCCTTCACTTTGAATATGTTTAAGGTGACGAAACATTGAATTGAGAATCTAGGCAATTTCAACTTCATTTTTCATTAACTACAATGGCCACGTTGAACAGAAAGATCGGTAACGTAAAATTTGTCCATGACGTAGCAGCTTACGCTGCAGATCAGTCTGCTGCATAGATTACTTATAGATAGGCAGCACTGGCATGAATTCTGGCCCAGATTCTGACCTTAACTTACAGCGCCATCTATTTTGCGTTCCCGACATTTTAATAGATTCCAATCGCACAATGTTTCCTCTTGTGACGCCTTCTAGAGCATTTTATTTGAGTGCTCATAGGAATCACGCAAGCGCTGGTTACATCCCATATTTTTATGGGATTTGAAAACAAATATATTCGAAATTACCATTTTTTTAATCTGCTGTAGATTCCCACAATTTAACCTAAAAAAATATCGTTTGAACAGAAAATTGTGACAATTTGCAGCAGATTATTAAAAAAAATATGGTCATATCAAATATATCTGCCCTTCAAATCGAATATGCACCACCATGTACAAGAACGATTTTCAAATCGCGAAAACAAAATTTGAAAACGTAATGTTAATTTTGTGAAATTTAAAACGAAAATATTATTTGTAAACGAAAACAGCCTCTAACCTTAACTTTGTTTCTTTATAATAAATATAATAAATAGCTAATACGAGTTAATCATCTTTAATCTATGGCTGTGCCGTTGCTTAAAGAAAAAACGTGCCTACCTTCATAGTAGACCAGATCCCAGCCCCTAGTCTGCTGAACGCAGCAAGCCAAAACTTTCATCACATGCCAACTGTTTTCAACCAACTGTAAACTATTCTTTGGGATTTGTTGCATACCACAGTTAGTTTACTGGGGCTATTCTTGGTGAATCAATCTTCGATTGACTCAGTTGGGATGTATATCTTAGAGGTTCAAAGATATACGTCGATACCAAAACGGTTTATCGACATTTCACTTGATTCTGCTGGGTTAGCTCAAAGTAAAAACACTATTACTGAGCGGCCAAATGTCCTGTTGGTCGACCGATGTATCTGTTCAATGAGTAAAATGGGATCGAACACATCTCTTTTGATACATTTCAACCCTGAAATTGATTCTTATAACGGCTTGACCACTTAAGCCAATTGTCTTCTCTGGAAAGATTATTTATGGTTAACAAATATATCTGTTCGATGAATTTACACAAGGGATCCAACAGGATTGTTCTCTTTTGCGTTTATAGAGTGCATTCTGGACCAATTATCACTGTTGTCTTTTATACATGATCTTCATTGAATAGAAATTATTTGTTTGAATATCTAACTGATATTCATATCTATGGCTTTACATCGATAAAGGTAATATTTTTCCGAATGAATTGTTTTGAAATGATGACAAATACACGAGGAATTTAAAAATGGATTGAAAAAAACCAAAACACTTACAATTTTGAAATAAGAAGTTGCTGCTTGATATTTTCGAATAATCCCAAGTTGAAATATTTTTTCTATGCCTGGCAACTCATGACCATTATTTTAATACATCCATTAAAATCATAATAATTTTTCTCACAATGGATCTCAATTTCTTTTTTCATTCGAGCATTCTTTTGCACAGTAGAAATATGGAGTCTGAAGATGACGAAGAACACGAAGTGGATGGTACTGGCACTGCTGAAGAATGGACTTCTGTCGTCAGAAAACTGGAGGCTCAGCTCAACGATTTGGAAACGTGCAGCGAATTGATACAGAAACATTGGAAATCCCTTTGCAAGCCGCTCAACGAGCTGGAATCTAATAATGGTGATTTAGAGATGTGTCAAGGGAAGAGCAAGGAGGTCGGAGAGAGAGCCACTTTGTTCAGGATATCCACGAATGCTATGATTAATGTACGTAATATTCATTTTTAGATATTTAGAACTATAATGTAATGAAATGAAAATATCTCCACGGCCAAATTTATATTTGTATATTTTCTTTCAGGCTTGCATGGAATATTTGAAAACTTGTCAAACGCACGGGCATAAATGGATACGACTTCTGGAGCATGAACGAGAACAGAGGATGCGTCTTCAGGAGATGGTCGAAACTCTTGCTCAGCAACACTCAAACTTGGAACAGGCAGCGAATGCTCATTCACACAAACCAAGTGAGTGTTTCAGAGTTTCTGTTTTGTAATTCAACTTTGTTAATCATAGTTCTAAGATCTACAATAATGATTCGCACCAATGATTTGAAGGCCATCATATATTACATAATAATATCCAATATCAATCACAATATAAATAAAATGAAAAATTTGTGAGTCTTTGACCACTGCTTAAATTTTAATTATTGATTCTTGACGCCGATTCTTGAGAAATACACTACCAATCTTTTTCCCAATTCTACCCCGTTTCAAAGTTATAAGCGATTTGAGGTTTCAAAATGGGGTAAGCCACCACTGAAATCTTTTCAAGATTACACAAAAATTCAGCTTTTACCTTATGACATTCCATAATATTGTAAGGATATACTTGTTTATACGCCCTGTTCTTGTTTGAGGCTTTAAACAGGAACAGGGTGCATAAACAAGTATGTGCCTGAAATTTTATGGAATGTCATATAGCAAAAGCTGAATCTTTTGTGTTATCTCGAAAGGAATCCAGTGATGGCTTAGCCCAACTTGAAACCTTTATTTGTTTAAAACTAAGAAACGGAGCAGAATTGGAAAAATTGGTGTTGTAATAAAGTGTTTCTATCCGCTTCACGAATCAGTAGTTAGAATTAACGCAGTACTCGCCCTGTGCATGCACAATTTTTTGTGGAGATCCGATGAATATCTTATGACTAATCTAATATTTCCAAAAAAAACTATTCGCCGGATTCGGCCCAATAATCTTGACCGAGATATTTGAACAATTTATTAATTCTGAATTTACGAAAACTCTAACTCTCCTCTCCTTCGGAATAAAAAGTATAGATGAGAAGTCGAACCTAATCGCTTGAGGTCATTTTCAGCTCGACATTCTAAAATTTCAGACATTTGGGCGAAACGATAGCACGCTGTTTAATGGACTGGAATATGCCAGCCTAAACACAGTTCAAATAGTTGGTCATTCTGGGTTGAATACCAAGCTCTTGTCCTTTGAAATACCTTATATTTTCAAGGCCAAATTACAAATACCTTGAATTGAGAGAAACCAATTTAACAGTTTTCCTTCAGTTTCATTTCAGCCATAATTCTGTTCCACTCCAAAGTGTTCTTCTTCAAAATATGATCTCTTGAATGCATATGGCAACATAATCAGAAATATTTATCTATCTGTCAACAAGGTCTTGTTTCATTTTTCGACCAGAATTTTGAACAGCCTAACACTGGTCCTTTGAAAAACCCTAGGTATTTAAATCCAAATCACACAAAAGCAGTTCCACACTGTATACGTACAATGAAAGTAAAGTTTCACAACGTGAAAAATGACGGCCCTGTCTCATTATGAAACCAAGCGTCACATTACATGAGTTCGCCAAGCTATCTAAATGTGTTGAGAATTTCCGAGTCAATTAGGACTCCTAAGTCCCTGACGCACTTAGATCTTTTCAACTCAACGTTTCGTAGTCCGTAGGCGAAATAAATGGCATTTCTATTGCGGGTAAAAGAAGTTACTTGACATTTCTCGAGATTTAAATAGAGAAAATTGGTTTGGCAGTATTCGACTAGTCTGTCAAGATCCTGTTGGAGACTTATGCAATAGCTCTCACACCCAATTCTGTAAAAGACTTTCAGATCGTCGGCAAAAAGAAGTATCCTACATATTGTAAAGCATTTTATTAGATCGTTTATATAGATTATAAAGAGCAACGGTCCCAAGTGGGAGCCTTGAGGAACCCCAGACGTTGACATAAAATATCTTGACTTGAATCCCTCGACCGACACGAACTGCGATCGGTTACATAGATATGACTCGAACCATCGCAGTAGTGAACCGCATACCCCGACC